>JANJGN010001700.1:50000-115321 GCA_026770705.1 Isurus oxyrinchus
CCATCCCTGTCAGAATTTTATACCTTTCAATCAGATCCCCTCTCATTCCCCTAAACTCCAGTGAATACAGGCCTAGTCGGCCCAGTCTCTCCTCATACGACAATCCTGCCATCCCAGGAATCGGGCTGGTGAACCTTCGCTGCTCTCCCTCTAGGGTCAAGTATATCCTTCCTTAGGTAAGGAGACTCAAACTGCCCCCCACAATACTCCAGGTGTGATCTCACCAAGACCCTGTACAGCTGCAGTAAGACACCCTCGCTCCTGTACTCAAGTCCTCTCGCCATGAAGACCACTGTCCCATTTGCCTCCCTAACTGCTTGCTGCAGAAACACCTTGATTTTAAAAATCCTATCCTCCTGTTCAAATCCATCCATGGCCTTGTGCCCCCTCCCTATCTCTGTAATCTCCTGAATTCCCTACACCCCTCCCTATCTCTGTAACCTACTCCAGCCCCTACAACCCTCCCTATCTCTGTAACCTCCCCCAGACCCTACAACCCTCCCTATCTCTGTAACCTCCTCCAGTCCCTATACCCCTCCCTATCTCTGTAACCTCCTCCAGTCCCTACATCCCTCCCTATCTCTGTAACCTCCTCCAGTCCCTACACCCCTCCCTATCTCTGTAACCTCCTCCAGCCCCTACAACCCTCCCTATCTCTGTAACCTCCTCCAGCCCCTACAACCCTCCCTATCTCTGTAACCCACTCCAGCCCCTACAACCCTCCCTATCTCTGTAACCCACTCCAGCCCCTACAACCCTCCCTATCTCTGTAACGTCCTGAATCCCCTACAACCCTATCTCTGTAACCCCCTCCAACTCCTACAACTCTCCGTCTCTGTAACCTCCTCCAGACTCTACACCCCTCCCTATCTCTGTAACCTCCTCCAGCCTATACACCCCTCCCTATCTCTGTAACCTCCTCCAGCCCCTACAACCCTCCCTATCTCTGTAACACCCTCCAGCCCCTACAACCCTCCCTATCTCTGTAACCTCCCCCAGACCCTACACCCCTCCCTATCTCTGTAATCTCCTCCAGCCCCTACACCCCTCCCTATCTCTGTAACCTCCTCCTGCCCTTACACCCCTCCCTATCTCTGTAACCTCCTCCAGCCCCTACACACCTCCCTATCTCTGTAACCTCCTCCAGTCCCTACAACCCTCTCTCTCTGTACCCTCCTCCAGTCCCTACAACCCTCCCTATCTCTGTAACTTCCTCCAGCCCCCAAAACCCTCACTATCTCTGTAACCTCCTCCAGCCCCTACAAACCCTCCCTATCTCTGTAACCCCCTCCAGCCCCTACAACCCTCCCTATCTCTGTATTCTCCTCCAGCCCCTACAACCCTCCCTATCTCTGTAACGTCCTCCAACCCCTACAACCCTCCCTATCTCTGTAACCTCCTCCAGCCCCTATCACCCTCCGAGATCTCTGCGCTCCTCCAATTCTGGCCTGTCGCCTATCCCCGATTCCCATCGCTCCACCATCGGCAGCCGTGCCTTTAGCTGCCTGGGGCCCCGAGGTCTGGAATCCCCTCCCTAAACCTCTCTACCTCTCCCTCTCTCCCTCTCGTCCTTTAACACTCTCCTTAAAACCTCTTTCTTTGACCGAGCTTTTTGTTGCCTGTCTCTGATATCTCCTCACGCGGCTCAGAGTCAAATTCTGTCCGATTTATGCCCCTGCTAGATGCCCTGGGGATGTATTACTGCATCAAAGGCATCACGTGAATGTGAACTGTTGTTGCTTCCACTGCTGTTGTGGTCACTTTGGACCCATGAAGTATAGTCAAGAGTATTCTTGAAATGGTGAGATGATAGGGACTGTCGGCTGTAACAGAGAGAGAGAGAGAGACGAGAGGGGGGGAGAGAGAGAGGGAGAGAGAAAGAGAGGGAGAGACAGAGATAAAGTGAGATAGAAAAAATAGGCAGTGGGAGAGAGAGCTAGACAGAGACAGAGAGGGAGATGAGAGAGAGGGAGAGAGACAGAGAGAGAGAGAGAGAGAGAGGGAGGGAAAGAGAGAGAGAAAGAGACAGAGAGAGAAAGAGAGAGAAAAAATAGACAGAGAGAGCCAGACAGAGAGACAGACGAGAGAGAGAGAAAGAGACAGAGAGAGAGGGAGGGAGAGAAAGACACAGATAGAGGGAGAGAAAAAAAATAGACAGACAGAGAGAGCCAGGCAGAGAGAGAGAGAGACAGAAGAGAGAGACAGAGAAAGAGACACAAATAGACAGAGAAAAAATAGACAGAGAGAGAGACTAGAGACAGAGAGAAAGAGACAGAGAGGGAGAGAGAGACAGGGAGAGAAAGACAGAGGGAGACAGGGAGAGAGAGACAGAGAGAGAGGGAGAGAGAGAGAGAGAAAGAGACAGAGAGAGAGAGCCGGACAGAGAGAGAGAGAGAGACAGAGAGAGACAGAGAAAGAGACAGAGATAGAGAGAGAAAAAATAGACAGAGAGAAAGACTAGAGACAGAGAGAAAGAGACAGAGAGAGAGGGAGAGAGAGACAGGGAGAGAAAGACAGAGAGAGAGGGAGAGAGAGAGAGAAAGAGACAGAGAGAGAGAGCCGAACAGAGAGAGAGAGAGAGACAGAGAAAGAGACAGAGATAGAGAGAGAAAAAATAGGCAGAGAGAGAGACTAGAGAGAGAGAGAAAGAGACAAAGAGAGAGGGAGAGAGAGACAGGGAGAAAGAGACAGAGAGAGAGAGCCGGACACAGAGAGAGAGAGAGAGAGAGAGAGAGACAGAGACTGAGAAAGACAGAGATAGAGACTGAGAGAGAAACAGACAGAGAGAGAGAGATTTGCGGGGGATCGTGAGGGCGGGGGCGGGGTCCAGCTACAAAAATCACAGAGGACCGGTGGACAGGCACAAAATCAAACTCAAACAGCTAATCGAACAGTGCCCCTTGTCTCGAGGCGTGACTGGGTCCCAGGGAGGTGGGAGTCATGTTCTAGCTGCACAGAGCTGTGCTCAGAAGCAGCCCGGCCCCTCAGCCCCTCTGAAGGATTGGAGGGGACGTGAGGGGAAAACCTTTTCACCCAGAGGGTGGAGGGCGTCTGGAATCCACCACCTGAGTTCGGGGGTTGTGGCAGATGGCGGAGTTTGAATTCAATAAAGAAAACCTGGAGTTAACAGTCTAATGATGATCATGATCTAGACGGGATGGTCAAATGGGCAGATAAGCGGCAGGTGGAATTTAACCCTGAAAAGTGTGAGGTGATACACTTTGGAAGGACTAATTGGACAAGGAAGTATTCAATGAGCAGCATGGCACTAGGAAGTTCTGAGGAACCAAGGGACCTTGGCGTGTGAGTCCATAGATCTCTGAAGGCGGAGGAGCATGTTAGTGGGGTGGTGAAAAAGGCATATGGGACACTTGCCTTTATCAATCGAGGCATAGATTACAAAAGTCGGGAGGTCATGTTGGAGTTGTGTAGAACCTTGGTGAGGCCACAGCTGGAGTACTGTGTGCAGTTCTGGTAGCCACATTATAGGAAGGATGGGATTGCACTGGAGGGGGTGCAGAGGAGATTCACCAGGATGTTGCCTGGGATGAAACATTTAAGTTATGAAGAGGGGTTGGATAGACTTGGGTTGTTATCGTTGGAGCAGAGAAGACTGAGGGGCGACCTGATCGAGGTAGACAAGATTACGAGGGGCATGGACAGGGTGGATAGGGAGCAGCTGTTCCCCTTAGTTGAAGGGTCAGTCACGAGGGGGACATAAATTCAAGGTGAGGGGCAGGAGGTTTAGGGGGGGATGTGAGGAAAAGCTTTTTTACCCAGAGGGTGGTGATGGTCTGGAATGCGCTGCCTGAGAGGGTGGTGGAGGCGGGTTAGCCTCACATCCTTTAAAAAGTACCTGGATGAGCACTTGGCACGTCATAACATTCAAGGCTATGGGGCAAGTGCTGGTAAATGGGATTAGGTAGGTAGGTCAGGTGTTTCTCATGTCTCGGTGCAGACTCGATGAGCCGAAGGGCCTCTTCTGCACTGTGATTCTGTGATACTGTGATGAAACCATTGTTGTAAAAACCCAACGGGTGCACTAAGCCCCCTTTAGGGGAGGGAAATCTGCCGTCCTTACCCAGGTCTGGCCCTATACGTGTGACTCCAGACCCCTACACACACACAGCGATGTGGTTGACTCTTAACCCCCTGAACCAGGGCAATTAAGGATGGGCAATAAATGCTGGCCTAGCCAGAGACGCCCACATTCCACCAACCAGTGAGTGCAGGAAAATACCCTCTTCCCCCTTGTGATAAATACCTACAACCCATTCCCAGCCGCATGCTCCACCTGCACCCCACCTAGACGGTGCCAATACCGCGCCTTTGGAAAGCAGTGTTATTAGGCAGCGTCAGCCAGTGTGAGGTTGCTGATATTTAAACCCCTTCATCCCGGGAAACAGCCCCAGAGCACGGCGCTCCCTCAGCACTGACCCTCCAACAGTGCAGTGCTCCCTCAGCACTGACCATCCGACAGTGCGGCGCTTCCTCAGCGCTGACCCTCCGACAGTGCGGTGCTGACCCGCCAACAGTGCGGCTCTCCCTCAGCACTGACCCCCTGACAGTGCGGCGCTCCCTCAGCACTGACCCTCCGACAGTGCGGCACTCCCTCAGCGCTGACCCTCCAACAATGTGGCTCTCCCTCAGCGCTGACCCTCTGACAGCGCGGCGCTCCCTCAGCACTGACCCTCCGACAGTGCGGCACTCCCTCAGCGCTGACCCTCCAACAATGTGGCTCTCCCTCAGCGCTGACCCTCTGACAGCGCGGCGCTCCCTCAGCACTGACCCTCCAACAGCGCGGCGCTCCCTCAGCACTGACCCACCCACAGCGCTGACCCTCCCTCAGCGCTGACCCACCCTCAGCGCTGGCCTTCCCACAGTATGGCGCTCTGTGCAGGGAGTTCTCCCCAGTGTCCCCCGGGTCCATATCAGGTTCCCCCAGCCGACATTGTTGAAAGCAGGCGATCTGGGAACCTCACCGCTGTGCTGCAGGCAGGGAGCTCGCTGAGCTCAAATGGGCTGCTTCGTTCCTTATACTGGGCCGCACCTCTTACAGAAAGGAAACCTACTTCATCGCCTGCGAAGCACTCTGGGGTGTCCCGGCTCGCTTTCAATCAAGAGCTCTCTCTCTGTCTGTCTCTCTGAATCTCTCTCTCTCTCTGTCTCTCTCTGAATCTCTCTCTCTGTCTGTCTCTCTATCTCTCTGAATCTCTCTCTCTCTGTGTTTATCTCTCAGAATTTCTCTGTCTCTCTCTCTCTATTTCTGTCCGTCTCCCTGTCTGTCTCTCTGTCTGTCTCTCTGTGTCTATCTCTCTGAATCTCTCTCTCTGTCTGTCTCTCTGTGTCTATCTCTCTGAATCTCTCTCTCTGTCTATCTCTCTGAATTTCTCTCTCTGTCTGTCTCTCTGTGTCTATCTCTCTGAATCTCTCTCTCTGTCTATCTCTCTGAATCTCTCTCTCTGTCTATCTCTCTGAATCTCTCTCTCTCTCTCTGTCTATCTCTCTGAATCTCTCTCTCTCTGTCTATCTCTCTGAATCTCTCTCTCTCTGTCTATCTCTCTGAATCTCTCTCTCTCTGTCTATCTCTCTGAATCTCTCTCTCTCTCTGTCTGTCTCTCTATCTCTCTGAATCTCTCTCTCTCTGTGTTTATCTCTCAGAATTTCTCTGTCTCTCTCTCTCTATTTCTGTCCGTCTCCCTGTCTGTCTCTCTGTCTGTCTCTCTCTGTCTATCTCTCTGAATCTCTCTCTGTCTGTCTCTTTGTGTCTATCTCTCTGAATCTCTCTCTGTCTGTCTCTCTGTGTCTATCTCTCTGAATCTCTCTCTCTGTCTATCTCTCTGAATCTCTCTCTCTGTCTATCTCTCTGAATCTCTCTCTCTGTCTATCTCTCTGAATCTCTCTCTGTCTATCTCTCTGAATCTCTCTCTCTGTCTATCTCTCTGAATCTCTCTCTCTGAATCTCTCTCTCTCTCTGTCTCTCTCTGTCTATCTCTGAATCTCTCTCTCTCTGTCTATCTCTCTGAATCTCTCTCTCTCTGTCTATCTCTCTGAATCTCTCTCTCTGTCTATCTCTCTGAATCTCTCTCTCTCTCTCTGTCTCTCTCTGTATCTCTCTGAATCTCTCTCTCTATCTCTCTGAATCTCTCTCTCTATCTCTCTGAATCTCTCTCTCTCTGTCTCTCTGAATCTCTCTCTCTGTCTATCTCTCTGAATCTCTCTCTCTGTCTATCTCTCTGAATCTCTCTCTATCTCTCTGAATCTCTCTCTCTGTCTATCTCTCTGAATCTCTCTCTCTCTCTGAATCTCTCTCTCTCTCTCTGTCTCTCTCTGTCTATCTCTCTGAATCTCTCTCTCTGTCTATCTCTCTGAATCTCTCTCTCTCTATCTCTCTGAATCTCTCTCTCTGTCTATCTCTCTGAATCTCTCTCTCTCTCTCTGTCTCTCTCTGTCTATCTCTCTGAATCTCTCTCTCTATCTCTCTGAATCTCTCTCTCTGTCTATCTCTCTGAATCTCTCTCTCTCTGTCTCTCTGAATCTCTCTCTCTCTGTCTCTCTCTATCTCTCTGAATCTCTCTCTCTGTCTATCTCTCTGAATCTCTCTCTCTATCTCTCTGAATCTCTCTCTCTCTGTCTCTCTCTGTCTATCTCTCTGAATCTCTCTCTCTCTATCTCTCTGAATCTCTCTCTCTCTGTCTGTCTCTCTCTGTCTATCTCTCTGAATCTCTCTCTGTCTGTCTCTCTGTGTCTATCTCTCTGAATCTCTCTCTGTCTCCCTGTGTCTATCTCTCTGAATCTCTCTATCTCTCTGAATCTCTCTCTCTCTCTGTCTCTCTCTGTCTATCTCTCTGAATCTCTCTCTGTCTATCTCTCTGAATCTATCTCTCTCTGTCTGTCTCTCTCTGTATCTATCCTCTGAATCTCTCTCTCTCTGTCTCTCTCAGAATCTCTGTCTCTCTATCTCTGTCTGTCTCTGTGTCTCTCTCTGTCTCTCTCTCTGATTCTCTCTGTCTCTCTCCCTGAATCTCTCTCTGTCTCTCTCTCTCTCTGTCTCTCTCTCTATCTCTGTCCGTCTCTCTCTGTCTCTCTCTTTCTGTCTCTCTCTCTCTGTCTCTTTCTCTGTGTGTGTCTCTCTCTCTCTCTGTGTCTGTGTCTCTCTCTGTCTTTCTCTCTGTCTCTCTCTGTCTTTCTCTCTCTCTCTCTGTCTCTCTCCCTCTGTCTATCCTTCTGTCTCTCCCTCTGTCTCTTCCTCTCTGTCTCTCCCTCTGTCTCTCTCTCTGTCTCCCTCTCTGTCTCCCTCTCTGTCTCCCTGTCTCCCTCTCTGTCTCTCCCTCTCTGTCTCTCCCTCTCTGTCTCTCGCTCCAATGCCCTGCGGGAGGGCTCACTGAAGGATGCCATTCCCCAGCGCCGTGCCTCACACCTCTGAAAGCCCCTTGGTCGATTCAGGTGGGATTCAAGCGCTCCGCTCTCCAGTGGCGGG
This sequence comes from Isurus oxyrinchus, assembly GCA_026770705.1. Classification (NCBI taxonomy): domain Eukaryota; kingdom Metazoa; phylum Chordata; class Chondrichthyes; order Lamniformes; family Lamnidae; genus Isurus; species Isurus oxyrinchus. Next base: position 57,481 of record JANJGN010001700.1, read on the forward strand.
GGCTGGTTGTGCTCCCACCAACACCCACATGCCCCCACGCCACCCCCCACCCCCCAGCACCACGCTGCCCTCCAGCCTAACGATATCGGCAAAGCTGAAGCATTCGGATGTTTCTGGTGTTGCAGAGACATCTGCTGGTGTGCTGGATAATCTCCCCGTCGCCTCGTGCAGGCCTGTTTGAAATCGGAGCGGGGAAAACTGGCCACTCAGCCCTTCAAGCTCGCTCCGCCACTCGGTAAGACCACTGCTGACCGGCTGTCTCAAATTCCCACACAATCCCCCCGTATCTCCCTCCGAGTGTCAAGCCGCCCGAACACAGTTCAAGACGCTTCAATGCGGTCGCCTCCCATTTTCCTGGACTTCGGGGTTCTGCTCGATCTCTCCTCATCAGAGGGGGTGACCTCAGCGCTGACCCTCCGACAGTGCGGCTCTCCCTCAGCGCTGACCCTCCGACAGTGCGGCTATCCCTCAGCACTGATCCTCCCACAGTGCGGCGCTCCCTCAGCGCTGATCCTCCCACAGTGCGGCGCTCCCTCAGCGCTGATCCTCCGACAGTGCAGCACTCCCTCAGCACTGACCCTCCGACAGTGCGGCACTCCCTCAGCGCTGACCCTCCCACAGTGCGGCTCTCCCTCAGCACTGACCCTCCGACAGTGCGGCACTCCCTCAGCACTGACCCTCCGACAGTGCGGCACTCCCTCAGCGCTGACCCTCCGACAGTGCGGCACTCCCTCAGCGCTGACCCTCCCACAGTGCGGCACTCCCTCAGCGCTGACCCTCCGACAGTGCGGCACTCCCTCAGCGCTGACCCTCCCACAGTGCAGCTCTCCCTCAGCGCTGACCCTCCCACAGTGCGGCGCTCCCTCAGCACTGACCCTCCCACAGAGCGGCACTCCCTCAGCACTGACCCTCCGACAGTGCGGCGCTCCCTCAGCACTGACCCTCCCACAGTGCGGCACTCCCTCAGCGCTGACCCTCCCACAGTGCGGCACTCCCTCAGCGCTGACCCTCCGACAGTGCGGTGCTCCCTCAGCGCTGACCCTCCGACAGTGCGGGGCTCCCTCAGCACTGACCCTCCCACAGTGCGGCTCTCCCTCAGCACTGACCCTCCGACAGTGCGGCTCTCCCTGAGCACTGACCCTCCGACAGTGCGACACTCCCTCAGTACTGACCCTCCGACAGTGCGGCACTCCCTCAGCGCTGACCCTCCGACAGTGCGGCGCTCCCTCAGCACTGACCCTCCGACAGTGCGGCGCTCCCTCAGCACTGACCCTCCGACAGTGCGGCGCTCCCTCAGCACTGACCCTCCGACAGTGCGGCGCTCCCTCAGCTGACCCTCCGACAGTGCGGCTCTCCCTCAGCACTGACCCTCCGACAGTGCGGCTCTCCCTCAGCACTGACCCTCCGACAGTGCGGCTCTCCCTCAGCGCTGACCCTCCGACAGTGCGGGTGTCCCTCAGCACTGACCCTCCGACAGTGCGGCACTCCCTCAGCGCTGACCCTCCCACAGTGCGGCTCTCCCTCAGCACTGACCCTCCGACAGTGCGGCTCTCCCTCAGCGCTGACCCTCCCACAGTGCGGGTGTCCCTCAGCACTGACCCTCCGACAGTGCGGCTCTCCCTCAGCACTGACCCTCCGACAGTGCGGCTCTCCCTCAGCGCTGACCCTCCGACAGTGCGGGTGTCCCCTCAGCACTGACCCTCCGACAGTGCGGCACTCCCTCAGCGCTGACCCTCCCACAGTGCGGCTCTCCCTCAGCGCTGACCCTCCCACAGTGCGGCGCTCCCTCAGCGCTGACCCTCCGACAGTGCGGCTCTCCCTCAGCGCTGACCCTCCCACAGTGCGGCTCTCCCTCAGCACTGACCCTCCCACAGTGCGGCGCTCCCTCAGCGCTGACCCTCCGACAGTGCGGCTCTCCCTCAGCACTGACCCTCCGACAGTGCGGCTCTCCCTCAGCACTGACCCTCCGACAGTGCGGCGCTCCCTCAGCGCTGACCCTCCCACAGTGCGGCTCTCCCTCAGCACTGACCCTCCCACAGTGCGGCGCTCCCTCAGCGCTGACCCTCCGACAGTGCGGCTCTCCCTCAGCACTGACCCTCCGACAGTGCGGCTCTCCCTCAGTGCTGACCCTCCGACAGTGCGGCTCTCCCTCAGCACTGACCCTCCGACAGTGCGGTGCTCCCTCAGCGCTGACCCTCTGACAGTGCGGCTCTCCCTCAGCACTGACCCTCCGACAGTGCGGCGCTCCCTCAGCGCTGACCCTCTGACAGTGCGGCGCTCCCTCAGCACTGACCCTCTGACAGTGCGGTGCTCCCTCAGCACTGACCCTCCGACAGTGCGGCGCTCCCTCAGCACTGACCCTCTGACAGTGCGGTGCTCCCTCAGCACTGACCCTCCGACAATGCGGCGCTCCCTCAGTGCTGACCCTCCGACAGTGCGGCTCTCCCTCAGCGCTGACCCTCCGACAGTGCAGCACTCACTCAGCGCTGACCCTCCGACAGTGCGGCGCTCCCTCAGCGCTGACCCTCCCACAGTGCGGCACTCCCTCAGCACTGACCCTCCGACAGTGCGGCGCTCCCTCAGCACTGACCCTCCGACAGTGCGGCGCTCCCTCAGCGCTGACCCTCTGACAGCGCGGCTCTCCCTCAGCGCTGACCCTACAACAGTGCGGCGCTCCCTCAGCAGTGACCCTCTGACAGTGCGGCACTCCCTCAGCACTGACCCTCTGACAGTGCGGTGCTCCCTCAGCGCTGACCCTCCGACAGTGCGGCGCTCCCTCAGCACTGACCCTCCGACAGTGCGGCGCTCCCTCAGCACTGACCCTCCGACAATGCGGCTCTCCTTCAGCGCTGACCCTCCGACAGTGCAGCACTCACTCAGTGCTGACCCTCCGACAGTGCAGTGCTCCCTCAGAACTGACCCTCCGACAGTGCGGCGCTCCCTCAGCGCTGACCCTCCGACAGTGCGGCTCTCCCTCAGCACTGACCCTCCGACAGTGCAGCACTCCCTCAGCACTGACCCTCCCACAGTGCGGCGCTCCCTCAGCGCTGACCCTCCCACCGTGCGGCGCTCCCTCAGCACTGACCCTCCGACAGCGTGGTGCTCCCTCAGCGCTGACCCTCTGACAGTGTGGCTCTCCCTCAGCACTGACCTTCCAACAGTGCGGCGCTCCCTCAGCACTGACCCTCCGACAGTGCGGCTCTCCCTCAGCACTGACCCTCCGACAGTGTGGCGGTCCCTGAGCACTGACCCTCTGACAGTGCGGCGCTCCCTCAGCACTGACCCTCCGACAGTGCGGCTCTCCCTCAGCGCTGACCCTCCGACAGCGCGGCGCTCCCTCAGCACTGACCCTCCGACAGTGCGGCGTCTCTCAGCACTGACCCTCCGACAGTGCGGCGCTCCCTCAGCGCTGACCCTCCGACAGTGCAGCGCTCCCTCAGCACTGATCCTCCGACAGTGCGGCGCTCCCTCAGTACTGACCCTCCGACAGTGCGGCTCTCCCTCAGCGCTGACCCTCTGACAGTGCGGCGCTCCCTCAGCGCTGACCCTCCGACAGTGCGGCTCTCCCTCAGCGCTGACCCTCCGACAGTGCGGCTCTCCCTCAGCACTGACCCATCCACAGTGCGCGCTCCCTCAGCACTGACCCTCCGACAGAGCGGCGCTCCCTCAGCACTGACCCTTCCACAGTGCGCGCTCCCTCAGCGCTGACCCTGACAGTGCGGCGTTCCCTCAGCACTGACCCTCCGATAGTGCGGCGCTCCCTCAGCGCTGACCCTCCGACAGTGTGGCGCTCCCTCAGCGCTGACCCTCCGACAGTGCAGCACTCCCTCAGCACTGACCCTCCGACAGTGCGGCACTCCCTCAGCGCTGACCCTCCGACAGTGCAGCAAACACCGGTCGGGGAGACTCAGGAGGTGTGAGGGAGGGGAAGCTGGGAGAAAGATCATTGCCTGTAATCAAAGGACTAAAACAGCACTCGGAATTCATGTGGCAAATGACACTGGGGCAGCGAGCGGTTCAAGAGTCCAGGAGATGCGGTGGTCGGCGGGGGACTTGTGGGGTGTGCAGTTGGGAGCGGAGTTGGTTGCTTGGAGAATGCGTTGGCTACTGACGTGTCCGAGTCTAGCCGGCTTGAGTCTCGACCAAGGAGGGGCTGACAAGCGCAGATCAGGAGTGAATCTCCACAGTCCCGCAACTCACTGCAATATGGAGCCCTCCCCTAGGGCAGGGCAGCCTGCCCTCTACAGACTGTGGGGAAAAACCCAGCCTGAATAAAGTGTCAGAGTTCCTTGCACTCAGATTGGAGGTCTGTGAGAATGTTTGAGTGTGAGTCAGAGAGTGTGTGTGTGAGACAGAGCATGTGTGTGAATGAGAGAATATATGTGTGTGTGTGTGTGTGTGTGTGTGTGCGCGAGTGTGTGTGAGTGAGTGTGTCTGTGAGTATGAGTCAGAGAGTGTATGTGTCAGTGTGTGTGTGCCTGTTGGTGTGTGTGTGAGTGTGAGTCAGAGAGAGAGGGTGTGAGTGTGAGAGAATGTGTGTGTGTGTGAGTGTGAGAGAATGTGTGTGCGTGAGTGTGAGAGAATGTGTGTGTGTGTGAGAGTCAGAGAGTATGTGTACTTGTCTGTGAGAAAATGTGTGTCTGTGTGTGTGAGTAAGAGTGTGTCTGAGTGTGAGTCAGCGTGTGTGTTTGTGTGTGTGTGTGTGTGTCTGTCTTTGTGAGTGAGCCAGAGAGTAAGTATGTGAGAGTGCTTGTGAGTGAGTGCGTCTGCCTGTTTGTGTGTGTGTGAGAGTGTGTATGTAAGCGTCAGCGAGAGAGTATGTGTGTGTCTGTGAGTGAAAGTGTGTCAGAATGTGTGTGTGAGTGAGTGTGTCTGTCGGTATGTGAGTGTGAGTCAGAGAGACAGAGTGTGTACGTGTGTGTGTGAGAGTGAGTGTGTGTGTGTGTGAGTGTGTCTGTCGGTATGTATGTTAGTGTGAGTCAGAGAGAGAGAGTGTGTGCGTGTGTGTGTGTGAGTGAGTGTGTCTGTGGGTGTGAGTGAGAGTCAGGGAGCATGTATGTGAAAGTGTTTGTGAATGAGTGTGTCTGTGTGTGTCAGAGTGTGTGTGTGTCAGTCGGTATGCATGTGTGAGTCAGAGACAGAGAGTGTGTGTGTGTGTCAGAGTATGTGTGTGTGTCTGTGTGTGTGTCAGTCGGTATGCATGTGAGTGTGAGTCAGAGAGAGAGAGAGTGAGAGTGTGTGTGTGTGTGTGTGAGTGTGTCTGTCTGTGTGTGTGTGTGAGTGAGAGTCAGGGAGCATGTGTGTGAGAGTGTTTGTGAATGAGTGTGTCTGTATGTGTCAGAGTGTGTGTATATGTGTGTGTGAGTGAGTGTGTCTGTGTCTGTGTGAGTGAGAGTCAGGGAGCATGTGTGTGAGAGTGTTTGTGAATGAGTGTGTCTGTGTGTGAGTCAGTGGGTGTGGGTGTGTGTGTGTGTGTGAGTGAGTGTGTCTGAGTGTGTGTGAGAGAGTCAGGGAGCATGTGTGTGAGAGTGTTTGTGAATGTGTGTCTGTGTGTGAGTCCGTGTGTGTGTGTGTGTGTGTGTGTGTGTGTGTGTGCCTATGTGTGTTTTTTTTATACATTCATGGGATGTGGGCGCAACTGGCAGGGTTGGCATCAGTTACCCTTCCCTAATTGCCCCCTTGATATGAGTGTCTCGCTCGGCCATTTTAAAGGTGCAGGTAAGAGTCAACCCCATCGCTGTGTGTGGGGCCTGGACTCACGATGAGGGCCAGACCGGGTAAGGACGGCAGATTTCCCCTCCCAACAGGGCATTAGTGAACCAGATGGGTTTTTATGACAATCGATGATAGTTTCATGGTCACCATGACTGAGACTGAATTGACGAATGGCAAAAGGCTGATACTAATTTCGGATATTAGTTCGGAAAGGGCGATATTTATTTTTAAACCGCTAATATTAATCCTCTACGGGGTTAGATACAGAGTAAAGCTCCCTCTACACAGTCCCCATCAAACACTCCCAGGACAGGTACGGCACGGGGTTAGATACAGAGTAAAGCTCCCTCTACACCATCCCCATCAAACGCTCCCAGGACAGGTACAGCACGGGGTTAGATACAGAGTAAATCTCCCTCTACACCGTCCCCATCAAACACTCCCAGGACAGGTACAGCACGGGGTTAGATACAGAGTAAATCTCCCTCTACACCGTCCCCATCAAACACTCCCAGGACAGGTACAGCACGGGGTTAGATACAGAGTAAATCTCCCTCTACACCGTCCCCATCAAACACTCCCAGGACAGGTACAGCACGGGGTTAGATACAGAGTAAAACTCCCTCTACACCGTCCCCATCAAACACTCCCAGGACAGGTACAGCACGGGGTTAGATACAGAGTAAGCTCCCTCTACACTGTCCCCATCAAACACTCCCAGGACAGGTACAGCACGGGGTTAGATACAGAGTAAAACTCCCTCTACACCATCCCCATCAAACACTCCCAGGACAGGTACAGCACGGGGTTAGATACAGAGTAAAGCTCTCTCTACACTGTCCCCATCAAACACTCCCAGGACAGGTACAGCATGGGGTTAGATACAGAGTAAAGCTCCCTCTACACTGTCCTCATCAAACACTCCCAGGACAGGTACAGCACGGGGTTAGATACAGAGTAAAGCTCCTGCTAAACTGTCCCCATCAAACACTCCCAGGACAGGTACAGCACGGGGTTAGATACAGAGTAAAGCTCCCTCTACATCGTCCCCATCAAACACTCCCAGGACAGGTACAGTACAGGGTTAGATACAGAGTAAAGCTCCCTCTACACCGTCCCCATCAAACACTCACTGGACAGGTACAGTACGAGGTTAAATATAGAGTAAAGCTCCCTCTACACCATCCCCATCAAACACTCACCGGACAGGTACAGCACAGGCTTAGATACAGAGTAAAGCTCCCTCTACACCATCCCCATCAAACACTCCCAGGACAGGTACAGCGCGTGGTTAGATACAGAGTAAAGCTCCCTCTACACTGTCCTCATCAAACACTCACAGGACAGGTACAGCACGGGGTTAAATATGGAGTAAATTTCTGTGTGTGTATGTCTGACTGTGTGTCTGTCTATCTGCATGTATATTCATGTGAGTGTTTTTGTGCGAATGTGTGTGTATGAGTCTGACTGTGCCTGCCTATGTGCACGTGTCTTCATGTGTGTTTTTGTGTGTGAATATGTGTATGTATGTGTGTGTGTGTATGTGTGTCAGCGTGCGCACATTGTTAATTTTAGTTTCACCGTGTGCCTGTGCAGCCCCTGAGTATTTGTGCTGTTCACCAGCAGTTTTGGGTGTGCGGGATGGTGTCCTGGGGTGCAGGAGGAGGTTGTGGGCGGGCGGTTTTAGGGAGGGGGGGGAGGTGGTCAGTGGCGGGGTGGTGGACGGCGCGGGCAGGGCAGGGCAGGGCAGTGGGGGTGATGGTGAAGCCGCTCTTGACCGCAGTTGTGCTCTCGACGAGGGGGCTGGTCATCCCCCCCCCCCCACCCCACCCCCAAACCTGGGCAGGGCAGTGGTGGTGGGGTGTGTGCGGAGGGGTGGTGGGGAAGAGTGCCTCTCGCCGCGTGTCCTGGTGAAAGCTGTGGGTTTGGGGGTGTAGCGAGCTGCTGTGGATTCAAGCCTGCCAAGCATTAAGGGCAGCGCAGCCTCGGATAATCTTAACGGCACCCTGGTCGGTAATTAAAGCTGGAGACGTGCTGCGAGACGGCGTCTTAATTCCTTAGCATTACAAGGCCAATAAATCCAGCGGGCTCCCTCGCGGCCGATTCTAATTGCCTGCGGAGCTGCCGGGAATGTTCCAGCACACGGCAGCACATCCGGGAGGGGGGAGGGTTACCTGGACGCTTTGTATCAGGAGGCGGTCACACCCGGCAGATTAAGTACCCTGCAATTCCGGCCAGTGGTCAGGGGTCAGCAGGGTGTGACTGCAGGTGAGGCAGGTAGAGGGATCCTGTGTTCAGGGACAGAGGAGCTTCAGCTCCTGACCTTGTCCGACAGGTACGAGGTACTTGCTCCCTGTGTGGATGAGGAACAGGGCCGTAGGGAGGATGAGCCAGCTGATCGTGGCACCGTGGCACAGGAGGCCATTCAAGAGCGGGGGGAGCAAAAAGGCAAGTGGTAGTGGTAGGGGATTCTATAATGAGGGGAATTGATAGCTTCCTTTGTAGACAGGATTGAGAGTCCCGCATGGTATGTTGCCTGCCCGGTGCCAGGGTGAGGGGCATCCCTGACCCTGACCGGCTTGAAACGATATTGGAGAGGGAGGGGGAGGATCCAGTTGTTGTGGTCCACGTCGGGACAAATGACAAGGAATTAGAACGGTAAAAATCATCAGAAAAGAGGCTTTGCTACCTCTGACTTTCAGAGAGTGGCCGACGATTGGAGGGCAGGGTGGTGGGGGGGGTGGGGGAGCGGGGCATTCATTCTGCTCGTTCCACCCCCCCCCCCCCCCCCCCCCACCCCCCTCCCAGCCATGTCCTCACCCACCCTCCGCTGTTCCTCCCTCTTCCCTTCCCTTCCCCCCTCCCTCGCGAGAGGCACCGCACTGTCGACCAGCTCCCCGCTCCCTCGCTCGCACCCCTCCCTCCCCCAGGGCCGTCACCAGAATATATTTCACTTAATCACTTTCATAAAACGTAACGCAAGCACTTGCAATTTAGCCCCCTCGCTCTTGTTAATACTTAATAACTTGCAGCATTGGGAGCCCCGCAGGGCCTCAGCCTGACGAATGGCAGAAGGCTGCAGGTAATTTCAGATAGTAAGCCGGAACGGGCCATATATATATTTTTTTTTTTTAAACCGCCAATGTTAATCCTCTTTGTCCTTGCCTCTGAATTTTAAAGGCATCCGGTTGCGAGACATCTCACACAGACTTAGCGCCGGGTTTCATACAGAGTCGATCTCCCTCCACAGCATCCCTATCAAACACTCCCAGGACAGGTACAGCACGGGGTTAGATACAGAGTAAAGCTCCCTCTACACCGTCCCTATCAAACACTCCCAGGACAGGTACAGCACGGGGTTAGATACAGAGTAAAGCTCCCTCTACATCGTCCCCATCAAACACTCCCAGGACAGGTACAGCACGGGGTTAGATACAGAGTAAAGCTCCCTCTACACCGTCCCCATCAAACACTCCCAGGACAGGTACAGCACGGGGTTAAATATAGAGTAAAGCTCCCTCTGCACCGTCCTCATCAAACACTCCCAGGACAGGTACAGCACGGGGTTAGATACAGAGTAAATCTCCATCTACACTGTCCCCATCAAACACTCCCAGGACAGGTACAGCACGGGGTTAGATACAGAGTAAAGCTCCCTCTACACTGTCCCCATCAAACACTCCCAGGACAGGTACAGCACAGGGTTAGATACAGAGTAAAGCTCCCTCTACACCGCCCCCATCAAACACTTCCAGGACAGGTACAGCACGGGGTTAGATACAGAGTAAAGCTCTCTCTACACCGTCCCCATCAAACACTCCCAGGACAGGTACAGCACGGGGTTGGATACAGAGTAAAGCTCCTTCTACACCGCCCTCATCAAACACTTCCAGGACAGGTACAGCACGGGGTTAGATACAGAGTAAAGCTCTCTCTACACCGTCCCCATCAAACACTCCCAGGACAGGTACAGCACAGGGTTAGATACAGAGTAAAGCTCCTTCTACACCGCCCTCATCAAACACTTCCAGGACAGGTACAGCACGGGGTTAGATACAGAGTAAAGCTCCCTCTACACCGTCCCCATCAAACACTCCCAGCACAGGTACAGCACGGGGTTAGATACAGAGTAAAGCTCCCTCTATACCATCCTCATCAAACACTCCCAGGACAGGTACAGCACGGGGTTAGATACAGAATAAAGCTCCCTCTACACCGTCCCCATCAAACACTTCCAGGACAGGTACAGCACGGGGTTAGATACAGAATAAAGCTCCCTCTACACCGTCCCCATCAAACACTTCCAGGACAGGTACAGCACGGGATTAGATATAGAGTAAAACTCCTTCTCCGCCGTCCCCATTAAACACTCCCAGGACAGTTACAGCTCCAGCCTGAATCTTAAGTAAGCATTGATTGCACAAAATAAGGACACCGAGTCACTGGAGAAGATGCAGTAAATGATTTATAAGGACAATACCAGAACTGAGTGATTATAACTATCAGGAAGGACGGAACAGGCTGAGGCTCTTCTTTAGAGAAGAGAAGACTGAGGGGGTGACCTGATCGAGGTCTTTAAATTTACGAAGGGGTTTCCATCGGATCGACATAGAGAAGACATTTCCACTTGTGTGGGGGGGTGGCGCAGGAGAGAGACCAGAACTCGGGGGCCATCGATATAAGACAGTCAATAATAAATCCAATCGGGGGAATTCAGTAACTAGGCACTAAATTGAAAAGCAGAACCTCAAAGGTTATAATCTCTGCATTATCTCTCGATTGAGCCACGAGCAAATTGGCATGGGGGTACGTACAATTTGGGCGATGAATGCTGGCTCAAAGACTGGCGTGGGAGGAGTGGGTTCCGGCTCGTGGGGCACTGGCACAGCAGGACTGGAGAAAACCGGAGGTTGGGGGGCGGGGGGGGGGGGGGGCGGTGGCTGTACCATGCTGGGACCAGCGTTCCAGCGAACTGCATAACCCGAGGAGGAGGGAGGGTTTTAAATTAAATAGCTGGAGCAAGTGATCAGGTTTGGTAAATCAAAGAGTAGAGACAAGGCAAGAGAGCACGGTATTAATTTGGGAAATGATAAACAGATCGGGACAGAAAGGGTCAGAGAGTACAGATCTCAGAGTAAATCAGCAGATAATGCACATAGCAGTCAAACAAAACAGATGAACTGAAAGCGCAGATAGAAATAAATAGGTACAATCTGATAACCATGGCTACAGGGTGACATAGGTTGGGACCTGAATATTGAAGGGCAGGAATCGCAGGAAAGGTGGAGGGCTGGCTCTGTTAATTAAGGATGGTATTAGCACAATAGAGAGAGAGGTGACCTCAGTTCAGGAAACCAGGATGTAGAGACAGTTTGGGTAGAGATGAGGCATAATAAAAGCAAGAAGTCACTTGTACGAGTGATGTACAGGCCCCTTAACAGTAACCATACAGTAGGGCGGGGTAGAAAGGAAGAAACAATGGGGGCTTGTCAGAAAGGTATTTCGATAATCACGGGGGATTTTAATCTACATAAAGACTGGAAAAATCAAATGGGTAAAAGGCAGCCTAGCTGAGGAATTCATAGAATGTTTTCAGGATAGTTTCTTAGAATAACATGTACTGGAGCCAACCAGAGAGCAGACTATACCAGAGCTGGTATTGTGCAATTGGATAGAATTAGTTAATGGCCTCATAGTGAAGGTGCCCCTAGGTACCAGTGATCATAACATGATTGAATTTTACATGCAGCCTGAGGGAGAGAAGAGTGGGTCAAGGACTAGTATTTTAAACTTAAATACGGGAAATCATTAGGGCACGAAAGCAGAGCTAACAAAAGGGGACTGGCAATTTTGGTTAAGGGATAGATCAATAGAGATGCAGAGGTGGACATTTAGGGGGATATTTCAGAATACACGGTACAAATACATTCCAAAGAGAAAGAAGAATTCCAAGGGGAGGATCCACCATCCCGTGGTTAACTAAGAAAGTTATAGATGGTGTCAAACTTAAAGAAAAATAATGTAATTGCGCAAAGGTGGGTGGCAGGTCAGCAGGATGGACAGAATATAAAAAAAAAGCAAAGAATTATCGGAAGATTGAGAAGGAGGGAAAAATTAGAGTACAAGAGAAAGCTAGCTAGTAACATGTTTCCATTAGTCGGAGAGACTAGGACCCGAGGGCACAGCCTCAGAGTAAAGGGAAGACCTTTTAGAACAGAGATAAGGAGAAACCTCTTTAGCCAGAGAGTGGGGAATCTATGGAATTCATTGCCACAGAAGGCTGTGGAGGCCGGGTCATTGAGTGTATTTAAGACCAAGATAGATCGGTTCTTGATTGGTAAGGGGGATCAAAGGTTACGGGGAGAAGGCGGGAGAGTGGGGTTGAGAAACTTATCAGCCATGACTGAATGGCGGAGCAGACTCGATGGGCCCAATGGCCTAATATCTGCTCCTATGTCTTAAGGTCTTATGGTCTAACATAAAAACAGGTAGTAAGTGTTTCTATAGATATTTAAAAAAGAAAAGTTAACAAAGTGAGCGTTGGTCCTATAGAAAATGAGTCTGGGGAATTAATAATGGAAAATAAAGAGATGACAGATGAATTGAACAGGTATTATGCATCGGTATTCATTATAGGGGATACACGCAACATCCCAGAAATAGCTGTAAACCAGGAAATGGAAGGGAAGGAGGAACTCAAGAAAATTATCAGGGAAGTGGTACTGAGCAAATTGTTGGAGTTGCAGGCTTACAAGTTGCTGGGTCCCGATGGACTTCATCCTAGGATCTTAAAAGAACTGGCTAGTGAGATAGTTGATGAATTGATTCGGGGAAGGTTCCGTTAGATTGGAAAATAGCGAATGTAACCCCTCTCCTCAAAAAGGGAGGCAGACAGAAAGCAGGAAGCCATAGGCCAATTAGCTTAACATCTGTCAATGGAGAAATGTTGGAAGCTATTATTAAGGATGCTATAGCAGGCCACTTAGATAAACTGAAGGTAATCAGGCACAGTCAACATGGTTTTGTGAAGGGGAAATCATATTTCGCCAATTTATTGGGGGTTCTTTGAAGAAATCACGTGCTGTGGGTAAAGGGGAACCAGTGGGTGTGCTGTACATAGATTTCCAGACGGCATTTGATAAGGTGCCACATCAAAGGTTATTGTGGAAAATAAAAGCTCATGGTGTAGGGAGGGGGGGTAACATATTAGGTAGAAGATTGGCTAGCTAACAGGAAGCAGAGAGTAGGCACAAATGGGGGCTTTTACTGGTTGGCAGGATGTGACGAGTGGCGTGCCATAGGGATCAGCACTGGGGCCTCAACCTTTTACAATCTGTACAAATGACTTGGATGAAGGGGCATATGAATTAGGAGCAGGAGTAGGCCACTCAGCCCCTTGAGCCTGCTCCGTCATTCAATAAGATCAAGGCTGATCTGATTTCTCCACATTTCTTCACACGTCTCCACAATCGAAGGTACAGTTGCAAAATTTGCCGCTGACGCAAAGGTAGGTGGGAAAGTAAGACGTGAAGAGGACTTAAGGAAGCTACAAAGGGGTATATATAGGTTAAGTGAGTGGGGCAAAGATGTGGGAAATGGAGCATAACGTGGAAAAATGTGAAATTGTCCCATCTTGGCAGGAAGAATAAAAAAGAAACATTATCTAAATGGTGAGAGATTGCAGAACTCTGAGGTGCAGAGGGATCTGGGTGTCCCAGTGCATGAATCACAAAAGGTTAGTAATGCAGGGTTAGCAGGTAATTAGCAAAACTAATAGAATGTTATCATTTAGTGCGAGGGGAATTGAATACAAAAGTAGGGAGGTTATACTTCAGTACGATGCTCCCTCAGTACTGATCCTCCAACCGTATGTTTGACTCAGAGGCAGGACAGAATGTCTGCTACCTGCTGAGCCACGACTGATGTGTGAGTATGTCTGTGTGTGTGTGTATGCGTGTGTTTGGTGTGTGCATGCCTGTGTATCTGTTTCTCTGTCCGTATGGGTCTGTTCACCTGTGTGGTGTTTGCATTTGTGTATATATATATATATATATATATATATATATACGTGTGTGTGTGTGTGTGTGTGTGTGTGGGTGTATCTGTCAGTCTGTCTGTGTATCTGTCTGTCAATGTGTGTGTCCTCTTCTGTATGTGTGTCTGTCTCTATGTGTGTGTGTGTCTGTCTGTCTGTATACTTATGTAGCCATCTGCCAGTATGTGTGCGTGTGTCTGTGTGCGCGCCTGCGTGTGTGTGAATGTCTGTGTGCATCTGTGTGTGCACATCTGTAATGTGTGTGCGCTTGTGTGTGCGCGTGCACGCATGTGTCTGTGCATGAATCTGTGTGTGTGTGTGCATGTCTGAGTGTGTGCATCTGTGTGTGCGTGTGCATATGTGTCTGTCCGTTTGTGTGTGTGTGTGTGTGTGTGTGTATCTATGTGCGTGCGCACAGCGACTGTATCCCACAGAGGGCCGTGCCTACCAGCCTGTCAATCATGCCCACACTCACATTCATACAGAGGGCGAGGGGGCAGAGTCTTTTGCACTGCCCGGGTGTTGCTGCTCCACTCTCTCCCTGAATCATTCCCCCTTTGCAAGTCGCCTCCGGAGGCTGGGCCTGGGCGAGGGGGGAGGGGGGAGCGAGGTGGCTCAAGAGGGATGAGGGTGCGACACCTTCCGTGCGGGTCCCCCACGCTCGGTGAACGGCGTCGGGGAGCGGTGGGGTGAGGGAAGGCGGAGCGGCTGCAAGGGGTCTGGGCGCAATGTGAAAACCTGTCACTTTGCAATCCGCATCTCCGCCCTCATTATACCCCGGCACGTATTAAAAAGTAGGGAAGGGGTCGTAAATATGAGTGATGGGCCCTCTGGATAGAGAAACGTACTGTTCAGCCAGCTCCAATCACTCTGAAGACTCTGCCTATTCTCGCTATAATGCGATGCAGCTTCCAGTCATAAAAAGGATTCCATCGCCAATCTAATTGTATCTATCATGATTATGCTTCTCCGTAGATGTGACAGATAAGTCACTGTCAACGCATGAAATACAGATTTCCGTCAGCTTCCTGTCACTTTCCTCACTCAGTGCTTGATGTATGTAAGATCACGGGACTGCATTCCGACAGCGAGAGTGCTTGGGTGTCTTTGTGCACGTGTGCCTGTATGTCTGTGCAAGCGTGTGTGTGTGTGTGTCTGTGTATGTGATGATGTGCCTGTCTGTGTGCGAGTGTGTGTGTGTGTGTGTGTGTGTGTGTGCATGTGTCTATCTGTCCAAGTGTGCCTGTACATGCCTTTGAGCATCTGTCTGTAAGCATGTCTGTGTGTGTGTGTGTGTGTGTGTGTGTGTGCGTTTCTGTGCATGTGCATCTGTCTGTGTCTGTGAGCGTGTCTGTGTGTGTGTGTGTGTGTGTGTGTGTTTCTGCGCATGTGCATCTGTCTGTGTCTGTGAGCGTGTCTGTGTGTGTGCCTGTGCATGTGTATCTGCGTGTGTGTCTGTGCGTGTGCCTCTGTGTACGTATGTGTCTCTGTGTATGTCTGTGTATGTGCGTATGCGTCGCTGTGTATGTGTGTGCCTGTGTATGTGAGTCTGTGTACCTGTGTGTGTGTGTGGGTGTGCATGTGTACCTGTGTATGTGTGTGTGTGTGTGTGTGTGTGTGTGTGTAAATGCTGACACTCTCTGGGGAACACCCTATAAATACTGACACACTACCCCAGAGACCCTACCCTGTAAATACTGACACACACCCTGGGGACACTCCCCTGTAAATACTGACACACTACCCCGGAGACCCTCCCTGTAAATACTGACACACTCCCCCTGAGACCCTCCCCTGTAAATATTAACACACTCCCCGGGGATCCCCTGTAAATACTGACACACTCCCCCGGAGACCCTCCCTGTAAATACTGACACACTCTCCCGGAGACCCTCCCCTGTTACTGACACACTCCACAGAGACCCCCTGTAAATACTGACACACTCCCCCTTGGATACAGCAAGCGGCCATGTTAAGGAGAGCAAGCGGATGATTTATGGGCTGGCATTGCAGTCCCGGTGTTTCCGTAACTGTTTGAGAGCAATGCTTTCAAACAACGTTTTGCTTAGTCCCAGCCTGCACAATCCAAATGGACCCAAACCCCTTCCCGTTCAGTCCCAGCCTGCACAATCCAAATGGACCCAAACCCCTTCCCGTTCAGTCCCACCCTGCACAATCCAAATGGACCCAAACCCCTTCCCGTTCAGTCCCACCCTGCACAATCCAAATGGACCCAAACCCCTTCCCGTTCAGTCCCACCCTGCACAATCCAAATGGACCCAAACCCCTTCCCGTTCAGTCCCACCCTGCACAATCCAAATGGACCCAAACCCCTTCCCGTTCAGTCCCACCCTGCACAATCCAAATGGACCCAAACCTCTTCCTGTTCACTCCCACCATCCACAATCCCAATGGACCCAAATCCCTTCCCGTTCACTCCCACCGTACACAATCCCAATGGACCCAAACCCCTTCCCGTTCACTCCCACTGTACACAATCCCAATGGACCCAAATCCCTTCCCGTTCACCCCCATCGTACACAATCCCAATGGACCCTCTGACAGTGCGGCGCTCCCTCAGCACTGACCCTCCGACAGTGCGGCACTCCCTCAGCACTGAACCTCCGACAGTGCGGCGCTCCTTCAACCCAGACCCTCCAACAGTGTGGCGCTCCCTCAGCACTGCCCCTCCGACAGTGCGGCGCTCCCTCAGCCCAGACCCTCCGACAGTGCGGCGCTCCCTCAGCCCAGACCCTCCGACAGTGCGGCGCTCCCTCAGCCCAGACCCTCCGACAGTGCGGCGCTCCCTCAGCCCAGACCCTCTGACAGTGCGGCGCTCCCTCAGCCCAGACCCTCCGACAGTGCGGCGCTCCCTCAGCCCAGACCCTCCGACACCGGGGCTCCTGACCTTCCCGAGTGAGCCAGAGCTGCGTGGGCCAGCACCCCGCAAACCCTCGCGTTTAGCCTCGTCGCAGCCTGCGGGGAGACCAACAGTGGGGGTAAGGGAGGAACCCACGAGCCTTGACTGTGTCTGTGGGCATGCAATGCCCAATGCGTGTCAAGCTCCATTCTGATGATCTACATCCGGCCTCAAACAGCATCAACTCATAAAAATCAAGTCTGCTCTTGGTTCCCGTTTTAAATATTCCAGACGCCAGCAAACGCTCCCAGCGGTTGTGTAAAAACTGCAGTTACAGGGTCCCTGAGTGGCACTAATGATATAAAGACCTGTAAAATGGTGATAGCAGTCTGTTTGTTCGGGACCACTGCCATTACAAGTTTACAGTCAAATTTATTTAATATTTACATAAACACTTTTCTATTCTTGATAGTCGGATATTCCTTCACTCTTAAATCTCTCCCGCACCACCCTCCCCACCCCTCAGTGTCTGAACTCGCACCCGAGTCCCTCTCACCCATCAACCCCTGAGCCCTCTTGCGCCTGCAAGTACATATGAAATAGGAGCAGGAGGAGGCCTCGATGTTAAAATTCCCATCCTCCTGTTTAAACCCCGTCATCAATCTCCTTGCGCACCCCTCCCTATCTCTGTAACCCCTTCCCATTCCTACAACCCTCGATTACGAACCATTAATAAAGCCTACAGTATCTGGAGCTTTATAAGTGGAGGCATAGAGTCACAAATGCAAGGAAGTTATGTGAAGCCCTGTATAAGACACTGGTTTGTCAAAGAGTCATAGAGTTATACAGCATGGGAACAGGCCCTTCGGCCCATCGTGTCCGTGCTGGCCATCAAGCACCTATCCACTCTAACCCCGTTTTCCAGCACTTGGCTTGTAGCCCCGTATGCCTGAGTTTCAAGTGCTCGTCTAAATACTTCTTAAATGTTGTGAGGGTTCCTGCCTCTACCACCTCCCTCAGGCAATGAGTTCCAGATTCCAACCACCCTCTGGGTGAAAAGACATCCCTCTCAAATCCCCTCTAAACCTCCTGCCCCTCACCTTAAATCCATGCCCCCTGGCGATTGACACCTCGGCTAAGGGGAAATGTTTCTCCCTATCTACCCTATCTACGCCCCTCATAATTTTCTATATCTCTATCAGGTCCCCCCTCCCTCAGCCTTCTCTGCTCTAAGGAAAACAACCCCAGCCTATCCAGTCTCTCTTCGTAGCTGAAACCGCTCCAGCCCAGGCAACATCCTGGTGAATCTCCTCTGCACCCCCTCCAGTGCAATCACATCCTTCCTATAGTGTGCCGATCAGAACTGCACACAGTACTCCAGCTGTGGCCTAACTAGCGTTTTATACAGCTCCAACTGCTCTTGTATTCTACGCCTCGGCTAATAAAGGCAAGTATCCCAGATCCCTTCTTAACCACCTTATCTACCTGTGATGCTGCCTCAATTGGAGTGTTGTGTCCAGTCCTGGGCCCCGCACTAAAGGGAGGATATGAAGGCTTTAGAGAGAGAGTGCAGAAAAGATTCACGAGAATGGTTCCAGGGATGAAGCACTTCAGTGACGTGGGTCAATGAGGGAGTCTGGGACTCTTCTCTTGGGAGAAGAGAAGGCCGGGAGAGGATTTGATCAAGGTGTTCAAAACCACGAGGGGTCTGGGACAGAGTGGACAGGGAGAGACTGTTCCCATTGGTGGGGAGGATCAAGAACCAGATGGAGACAGGTTTAAGATGATTGGTAAAAGAAGCAATGGAGACACGAGGAGAAACTTTTTTTGATGCAGCTAGGGGTTAGGATCTGGAATGCGCTGCCTGAGAGTGTGGTGGAGGCAGGTTCAATCGAGGCATTGGGATCTTGAATACGCCTCCCAAGAGTGTGCTGGAGACAGGGTCAATCGAGGCGTTAGGGTCTGGAATGCGCTGCCCGAGAGTGTGGTGGAGACAGGGTCAATCGAGGCGTTAGGATCTGGAATGTGCTGCCTGAGAGTGTGGTGGAGGCAGGGTCAATCGAGGCGTTAGGATCTGGAATGTGCTGCCTGAGAGTGTGGTGGAGGCAGGGTCAATCGAGGCGTTAGGGTCTGGAATGCACTTCCTGAGAGTGTGGTGGAGGCAGGTTCAATTGAGGCATTAGGCTCTGGAATGCGCTGCCTGAGAGTGTGGTGGAGACAGGGTCAATCGAGGCGTTAGGGTCTGGAATGCGCTGCCTGAGAGCGTGGTGGAGACAGGGTCAATCGAGACGTTAGGGTCTGGAATGCGCTGCCTGAGAGAGTGTGGTGGAGACAGGGTCAATCGAGGCGTTAGGGTCTGGAATGCGCTGCCTGAGAGTGTGGTGGAGACAGGGTCAATCGAGGCGTTAGGGTCTGGAATGCGCTGCCTGAGAGCGTGGTGGAGACAGGGTCAATCGAGGCGTTAGGGTCTGGAATGTGCTGTCTGAGAGTGTGGTGGAGACTGGGTCAATCAAGGCTTTCGAAAGGGAGTTGGCTTAGCAACTGAAGAGAAAGGATTTGCAGGTCTAAGGGGAAGGCAGAGGGGTGGAGAGAGCTAAATTGCTCTCACAGATAGATAAAACATCTCAAAGGAGGAGAGAGACAGAGAGAGAGAGACAGAGAAAGACAGAGAGAAACAGAGAGAGAGAGAGAGAGACAGAGAGAGAGAGAGAGAGACAGCGAGTGAGAAAGAGACAGAAAGAGTGAGAGACAGAGAGAGAGACAGAGAGAGAGAGACAGAGAGAGGGAGTGAAAGAAAGACAGTGACAGAGTGAGACAGAGAGAGAGAGAGAGAGAGGGAGAGAGAGTAAGACTGAGACAGACAGAGAGAGAGACGGAGAGAGACAGAAAGAGATAGAGAGAGAGAGGGAGAGGCAGAGAGGGACAGAGAGAGAGAGGTGGAGAGAGAAAGGCAAAGAGAGAGAGAGAGACACAGAGAGAGAGAAAATAAGACAGAGAGAGAGTGACAAAAGGAGAGAAAGAGAGACTGAGAGGGACAAAGAGAGCAAGTGACATAGAGATAGAGAGAGAGAGACAGAGAGACAGTGACATAGAGAGAGACAGATACAGGGAGAGAGAGACAGAGTGACAAAGAGAGGGAGAGAGAGATCGAGACAGGGAGAGACAGATACAGAGAGAGACAAAGAGAGATAAAGAGAGAGAGACAGAGACACAGTGACATAGAGAGAAAGAGAAAGACAGATACAGAGAGACAGAGAGAGAGAGAGAGACAGAAAGACAGAGGGAGAGAGACAAAGACAGTGAGATAGAGAGAGATAGATACAGAGAAAGAGAGAGAGAGAGACAGAGAGACACTGACATAGAAAGAGAGAGATGGATATATAGAGAGAGAGAGACACTGAGAGGTTTACAGAGGGAATTACAGAGCTTAGAGCCTAGACAGCTTAAGGCACAGTCAACAATAGTGGAGGTGAAGGGAACTGTAGCTCTCCTCAGTGTACTAGGACCAATACATATTCCTCAATCAACCATTACTTTGCGTCTACCACATATGAATGTGCCATTCGGCCCATCTGCTCCGTGCTGCTGCTTTTTTTTAATACATTCATGGGATGTGGGTGTCGCCGGCTAGGCCAGCATTTATTGCCCATCCTTAACTGCCCTTGAGAAGGTGGGGGTGAGCCGCCTTCTTGAACCACTGCAGTCCCCATGTGGTGTAGGTACACCCACGGCGCTGTTAGGGAGGAAGTTCCAGGATTTTGACCCGGCGACAGTGAAGGAACGGTCGACATATTCCCAAGTCGGGATGGTGAGTGGCTGGGAGGGGGAACTTGCAGGTGGTGGTGTTCCCCATGTGGCTGCTGCCCTCATCATTCTAGATGGTAGAGGTGGTGGGTTTGGGCGGCGCTGTCGAAGGAGCCCTTGGTGAGTTGCTGCCGTGTATCCTGTAGATGGTACACACACTGCTGCCCCTGTGCGTCAGTGGTGGTGGTGGAGGGAGTGAATGTTTGTGGATGGGGTGCCCCATCGAGCGGGGGCTGCTTTGTCCTGGACGGTGGACGAGCTTCTCGAGTGCTGTGGGAGCCGCACTCATCCATCACACTCCTGACTTGTGCCTTGTAGATGGTGGACAGGCTTTGGTGGGGGGGGAGTCAGGAGGTGAGTGACTCTCCGCAGGATTCCCAGCCTCTGACCTGCTCTTGTAGCCACACTGCTGCTTCTGCTCCACACAAGCCTCCTCCCACCCCCTACTTCATCTTGCCCGTCATCACCATATCCTTCTATCTCTTTCTCCCTTGTGTGTTTATGCAGCTTTCTCCCACTTCAACACATTGACGCTATTCGCCACAACCATTCCCTGTGGTAACGAATCCCACATTCTCCCCACTCCCCGTGGGAGTGACTCCCACATTCTCCCTGCTCCCCGTGGGAGCGAGTCCCACATTCTCCCCGCGGGAGCCAGTCCCACATTCTCCCCGCGGGAGCGAGTCCCACATTCTCCCCGCGGGAGCGAGTCCCACATTCTCCCCGTGGGAGCGAGTCCCACATTCTCCCCGCGGGAGCGAGTCCCACATTCTCCCCGCGGGAGCGAGTCCCACATTCTCCTCGTGGGAGCGAGACCCACATTCTCCCCCAGGGAGCGAGTCCCACATTCTCCTCGTGGGAGCAAGTCCCACGTTCTCCCCGCGGGAGCGAGTCCCACATTCTCCCCGTGGGAGCGAGTCCCACATTCTCCCCCGCGGGAGCGAGTCCCACATTCTCCCCGCGGGAGCGAGTCCCACATTCTCCTCGTGGGAGCGAGACCCACATTCTCCCCGCGGGAGCGAGTCCCACATTCTCCTCGTGGGAGCGAGACCCACATTCTCCCCGTGGGAGCGAGTCCCACATTCTCCTCGTGGGAGCGAGTCCCACATTCTCCCCGCGGGAGCGAGTCCCACATTCCTCCCGCTCCCTGGGTAGAGAAGTTTGTCCTGAATTCCACCCCCGCCCCCACCCCGGTCGGATTTGTTAGCGACTATCTCATATTAGATAGCTCCCACCCTCCCCCCCGCCCGAGTTCTGGTCTTCTTCCCCCTCCCCATTACAAGTGGAGACATCTTCTCTACATTCAAGCCCATCGAAAACCCTTTCGCAATTGTAAATACCTCTAACTGGGAACCTCCTCCAGCCCCTACACCCCTCCCAATCTCTGTAACCTCCTCCAGCCCCTACACCCCTCCCAATCTCTGTAACCTCCTCCAGCCCCTACACCCCTCCCTATCTCTGTAACCTCCTCCAGCCCCCACAACCCTCCCTATCTCTGTAACCTCCTCCAGCCCCCTACACCCCTCCCTATCTCTGTAACCTCCTCCAGTCCCCTACAACCTTTCTTATCTCTGTAACCTCCTCCAGCCCCTGCAACCCTCCCTATCTCTGTAACCTCCTCCAACACCCTACAACCCCTCCCTATCTCTGTAACCTCCTCCAGGCCCTACACCCCTCCCTATCTCTGTAACCTCCTCCAGCCCCCTACAACCCTATCTCTGTAACCTCCTCCAGCCCCTACAACCCTCCCTATCTCTGTAACCTCCTCCAACACCCTTCAACCCCTCCCTATCTCTGTAACCTCCTCCAGCCCCTACACCCCTCCCTATCTCTGTAACCTCCTCCAGCCCCTACAACCCTCCCTATCTCTGTAACCTCCTCCAGTCCCCTACAACCTTTCTTATCTCTGTAGCTCGGAAGGTCATTCCCGCCTCAGAGTTATCTTCCCACTGCTCCGGGACCTGTAAGTAAAGGCTGCTCTGAGCTCGGAGCTCTGGGGGGGTACTGCAGGCTTTTATGGCCCAACTGGGTGCTGGCAAAGGGGGACGCGTTTGCCTGCGCGCAAGGTTGTAAAATGTGCAGCCTTTGATTGATGCGCCTTTCAGGAGAATCCGATTACAGGGAGCACTCAGCAGCCTCGCAGGCCACTCCTGGGAGAGCTATGTGGATGGCTGCAGCTCACCGACATGGCAATTAGGGATGAGGGATTGGAGGCAGTGAGCCAGCTCGCAGCTTCGCCTGACTTTGCCCTGGATTTACAGCGCTGGGTAGGTTACAGCGGTCCCGCCACGAATCAATACCTTGCCACACGGAACGGAGGGAGCTCCCCGGCGGTGGTCTGGGTTTTTTTACACAAACACTATTACAGCGCGGAGTTGGTGGGGTGAAGAGACGGTGAGGGGGAGCGGGACCCTGTATCGCCATGAAAAAATTCAGGACCACTCGCTTCTCCCCGATGGCATCGTTTGCTTGCAAAATAAAAGGGGGGAGAGCGACAGTGCGGCGCTCCCTCGGCACTGACCCTCTGACAATGCAGCGCTCCCTCAGCGCTGACCCTCCGACAGTGCGGCTCTCCCTCAGCACTGACCCTCCGACAATGCAGCGCTCCCTCAGCGCTGACCCTCCAACAGCGCAGCGCTCCCTCAGCGCTGACCCTCCGACAGTGCAGCGCTCCCTCAGCACTGACCCTCCGACAGTGTGGCGCCTCCTCAGCATTGACCCTCCGACAGTGCGGCGCTCACTCAGCACTGACCCTTCAACAGTGCGGAGCTCCCTCAGCACTGACCCTCCCACAGTGCGGCGCTCCCTCAGCGCTGACCCTCCGACAGTGCGGCTCTCCCTCAGCACTGACCCTCCTATAGTGCGTCGTTCCCTCAGTGCTGACCCTCCAACAGTGCGGCGCTCCCTCAGTGCTGACCCTCCAACAGTGCGGCGCTCCCTCAGTGCTGAACCTCCGACAGTGCGGCGCTCCCTCAGCACTGACCCTCCGACAGTGCGGCGCTCCCTCAGCACTGACCCTCCAAAAGTGCGGCGCTCCCTCAGCACTGACCCTCCGACAGTGCGGCGCACCCTCAGCACTGACCCTCCGACAGCGCAGCGCTCCCTCAGCACTGACCCTCCGACAGTGCGGCGCTCCCTCAGCTCTGACCCTCCGACAGTGCGGCGCTCCCTCAGCGCTGACCCCCCCGACAGTGCGGCACTCCCTCAGCGCTGACCCTCCGACAGTGCGGCACTCCCTCAGCACTGACCCTCCGACTGTGCGGCACTCCCTCAGCGCTGACCCTCCGACAGTGCGGAGCTCCCTCAGCGCTGACCCTCCAACAGTGCGGCGCTTCCTCAGCACTGACCGTCCGACAGTGCGGCACTCCCTCAGCGCTGACCCTCCGACAGTGCGGCGCTCACTCAGCACTGACCCTTCAACAGTGCGGAGCTCCCTCAGCACTGACCCTCCCACAGTGCGGCGCTCCCTCAGCGCTGACCCTCCAACAGTGCGGCTCTCCCTCAGCACTGACCCTCCTATAGTGCGTCGCTCCCTCAGCGCTGACCCTCCGACAGTGCGGCGCTCCCTCAGTGCTGACCCTCCGACAGTGCGGCGCTCTCTCAGAGCTGACCCTCCGACAGTGCGGCGCTCCCTCAGTGCTGACCCTCCGACAGTACGGCGCTCCCTCAGCACTGACCCTCCGACAGTGCTGCGCTCCCTCAGCACTGACCCTCCTATAGTGCGGCGCTCCCTCAGCAC
Organism: Isurus oxyrinchus; assembly: GCA_026770705.1. Classification (NCBI taxonomy): domain Eukaryota; kingdom Metazoa; phylum Chordata; class Chondrichthyes; order Lamniformes; family Lamnidae; genus Isurus; species Isurus oxyrinchus. Next base: position 81,634 of record JANJGN010001700.1, read on the forward strand.
TGACCCTCCGACAGTGCGGCGCACCCTCAGCACTGACCCTCCGACAGCGCAGCGATCCCTCAGCACTGACCCACCGACAGTGCGGCGCACCCTCAGCACTGACACTCCGACAGCGCAGCGCTCCCTCAGCACTGACCCTCCGACAGAGCGGCACACCCTCAGCACTGACTCTCCGACAGTGCGGCACTCCCTCAGTGCAGACCCTCCGACAGTGCGGCGCTCCCTCAGCGCTGACCCTCCGACAGTGCGGAGCTCCCTCAGCGCTGACCCTCCAACAGTGCGGCACTCCCTCACACACGCCCGGCAGCAACTTACATTTATGTTGTATGCCTTGACCTGGCTGCGTGGTTATGTTTCGAGACAATTAAACAGTGATGGTCCACTCAGGACCCTTTGCAACAGTTGAAGGTTCCTACATCAGCATTCAACAAACTGCAAATGAAAGAGGCACATGTCAGTCAAAGCGCTCCTGAACATTGTCCTTAAAAAGTAAATTGCTCCTATGAAGTCCCCTCAGGGAGGGAGAGATGGTGTCCTTGATCAACTTGGGCCTGCATGTGACTTCTTGCCCACACTGACGATTCTGACCCTTAACTGCCCCCAGCTATGGGCTTTGGCAAGCGATTCAACCCCCTCCAAATTTGCATTTGTGTGCCAGTTCTAGCCCAGTAAAAGGTGTGGAAACAGCAGTGCAAAACGGGGGAGCTTTGGACAGAGAGCAACATGAGGAGATATCGGGGACAGGAGGGCCAAGAAAGCTCAGTCAAAGAGGTTGGTTTTAAGGAGCATCTTAAAGAGAGAGAGAGAGAGAGAGAGAATGAGAGAGTGAGGGAGAGGCAGATGGATTGAGGGAGGGGATTCCAGAGATCAGGGCCCCCAGGCAGCTGAAGGCACGGCCGCCGATGGTGGAACGATGGGAATTGGAGAAACGCAGAGATTTAGGAGGGTCGAAAGGGCTGGAGGAGGTTACGGAGATAGGGAAGGGTGTAGGGGGCTGGAGGAGGTTACAGAGATAGGGAGGGCTGTAGGGACTGGAGGAGGTTACAGAGATAGGGAGGGTTGTAGGGGCTGGCAGAAGTTACAGAGATGGGGAGTGTTGTAGGGGCTGGAGGAGGTTACGGAGATAGTGAGGGCTGTAGGGGCTGGAGGAAGTTACAGAGATAGGGAGGGTTGTAGAGGTTGGAGGAGATTAGAGAGATAGGAAGAGTTGTAGGGGCTAGTGGAGGTAACAGAGATAGCGAGGGCTGGAGGAGGTTACAGAGATAGGGAGGGTTGTAAGGAACTGGAGGAGGTTACAGAGATAGGGAGGCTTGTAGGGGCTGGAGGAGATTACAGAGATAGGGAGGGCTGTAGGGGCTGGAGGAGGTTACAGAGATAGGGAGGGGTGTAGGGGGCTGGAGGAGGTTACAGAGATAGGGAGGGGTGTAGGGGCTGGAGAACGTTACAGAGATAGGGAGGGTTGCAGGGGCTGGAGGTTACAGGGATAGGGAAGGTTGCAGGGGCTGGAGGAGGTTACAGAGATAGGGAGGGATGTAGGGGCTGGTGGAGGTTACAGAGATAGGGAGGGATGTAGGGGCTGGAGGAGGTTACAGAGATAGGGAGGGGTGTAGGGGGCTGGAGGAGTTTACAGAGATAGGGAGGGGTGTAGGGGCTGGCGGAGGTTACAGAGATAGGGAGGGTTGTAGGGACTGGAGGAGGTTACAGAGATAGGGAGAGTTGTAGGGACTGGAGGAGGTTACAGAGATAGGGAGGTTTGTAGGGGCTGAAGGAGGTTACAGAGATAGGGAGGGATGTAGGGGCTGGCGGAGGTTACAGAGATAGGGAGGGATGTAGGGGCTGGAGGAGGTTACAGAGATAGGGAGGGGTGTAGGGGCTGGAGGAGGGTACAGAGATAGGGAGGATTGCAGGGGCTGGAGGAGGTTACAGAGATAGGGAGGGTTGTAGGGGCTGGAGGAGGTTACAGAGATAGGGAGGATTGCAGGGGCTGGAGGAGGTTACAGAGATAGGGAGGGATGTAGGGGCTGGAGGAGGTTACAGAGATAGGGAGGGGTGTAGGGGCTGGAGGAGGTTACAGAGATAGGGAGGGGTGTAGGGACTGGAGGAGGTTACAGGGATAGCGAGGAGGGGGCTTGAAGGGGTTTGAACGGGAAAGTGGACAATTTGACCATGAAGTCTTGGCTGGACCAGGAGCAGATCAGCCAAGCCAGATCTCAAACCCATTAAAAGCGAAAGCTGAATTGTCTCCAAAACACGGATTGAAACCGACTAAGAGAGAGCAGACTCGTACTTTATCATGCATCGCCATCTGCAGGGAAGAGAGCAGAAAGCAGACTTCGCAGCATTGAATACAACACATCCCACAAATGGAAGCAGCATTTTTTTGCACACGGGGTGCAAACAACTGCTAGTCGAGACCTCCTTGAAATAAGTGAAGGTCCCTTTGCGTAGAGGTACAAGAGCAAGCAGGTTAGATACAGAGTAAAGCTCCCTCTACACCGTCCCCATCAAACACTCCCAGGACAGGTACAGCACGGGGTTAGATACTTAGTAAAGCTCCCTCTACACCGTCCCCATCAAACACTCCCAGGACAGGTACAGCACGGGGTTAGATACAGAGTAAAGCTCCCTCTACACCGTCCCCATCAAACACTCCCAGGACAGGTACAGCACGGGGTTAGATACAGAGTAAAGCTCCCTCTACACCGTCCCCATCAAACACTCCCAGGACAGGTACAGCATGGGGTTAGATACAGAGTAAAGCTCCCTCTACACTGTCCCCATCAAACACTCCCAGGTCAGGTACAGCACGGGGTTAGATACAGAGTAAAGCTCCCTCTACACCGTCCCCATCAAACACTCCCAGGACAGGTACAGCACAGGGTTAGATACAGTGTAAAGCTCCCTGTACACCATCCCCAGCAAACACTCCCAGGACAGGTACAGCACGGGGTTAGATACAGAGTAAAGCTCCCTCTACACCGTCCCCATCAAACACTCCCAGGACAGGTACAGCACGGGGTTAGATACAGAGTAAAGCTCCCTCTACACTGTCCCCATCAAACACTCCCAGGACAGGTACAGCACGGGGTTAGATACAGAGTAAAGCTCCCTCTACACCGTCCCCATCAAACACTCCCAGGACAGGTACAGCACAGGGTTAGATACAGAGTAAAGCGCCCTGTACACCGTCCCCATCAAACACTCCCAGGGCAGGTACAGCACGGGGTTAGATACAGAGTAAAGCTCCCTCTACACCGTCCCCATCAAACACTCCCAGGACAGGTACAGCACGGGGTTAGATACAGAGTAAAGCTCCCTCTACACCGTCCCCTTAAACACTCCCAGGACAGGTACAGCACAGGGTTAGATACAGAGTAAATCTCCCTCTACACCGTCTCCATCAAACACTCCCAGGACAGGTATAGCACGGGGTTAGATACAGGGTAAAGCTCCCTCTACACCGTCCCCATCACACACTCCCAGGACAGATACAGCACGGGGTTAGATACAGAGTAAATCTCCCTCTACACTGTCCCCATCAAACACTCCCAGGACATGTACAGCACGGGGTTAGATACAGAGTAAATCTCCCTCTACACCGTCCCCATCAAACACTCCCAGGACAGGTACAGCACGGGGTTAGATACAGAGTAAATCTCCCTCTACACTGTCCCCATCAAACACTCCCAGGACAGGTACAGCACGGGGTTAGATACAGAGGAAATCTCCCTCTACACTGTCCCCATCAAACACTCCCAGGACAGGTACAGCACGGGGTTAGATACAGAGTAAATCTCCCTCTACACTGTCCCCATCAAACACTCCCAGGACAGGTACAGCACGGGGTTAGATACAGAGTAAATCTCCCTCTACACTGTCCCCATCCAACACTCCCAGGACAGGTACAGCACGGGGTTAGATACAGAGTAAATCTCCCTCTACACTGTCCCCATCAAACACTCCCAGGACAGGTACAGCACGTTGTTAGATACAGAGTAAAGCTCCCTCTACACTGTCCCCATCAAACATTCCCAGGACAGGTACAGCACGGGGTTAGATACAGAGTAAAGCTCCCTGTACACCGTCCCCATCAAACACTCCCAGGACAGGTACAGCACGGGGTTAGATACAGAGTAAAGCTCCCTCTACACCGTCCCCGTCAAACACTCCCAGGACAGGTACAGCACGGGGTTAGATACAGAGTAAAGCTCCCTCTACACCGTCCCCATCAAACACTCCCAGGACAGGTACAGCACGGGGTTAGATACAGAGTAAAGCTCCCTCTACACTGTCCCCATCAAACACTCCCAGGTCAGGTACAGCACGGGGTTAGATACAGAGTAAAGCTCCCTCTACACCGTCCCCATCAAACACTCCCAGGACAGATACAGCACGGGGTTAGATACAGAGTAAATCTCCCTCTACACTGTCCCCATCAAACACTCCCAGGACAGGTACAGCACGGGGTTAGATACTTAGTAAAGCTCCCTCTACACCGTCCCCATCAAACACTCCCAGGACAGGTACAGCACGGGGTTAGATACAGAGTAAAGCTCCCTCTACACCGTCCCCATCAAACACTCCCAGGACAGGTACAGCACGGGGTTAGATACAGAGTAAAGCTCCCTCTACACCGTCCCCATCAAACACTCCCAGGACAGGTACAGCATGGGGTTAGATACAGAGTAAAGCTCCCTCTACACTGTCCCCATCAAACACTCCCAGGTCAGGTACAGCACGGGGTTAGATACAGAGTAAAGCTCCCTCTACACCGTCCCCATCAAACACTCCCAGGACAGGTACAGCACAGGGTTAGATACAGTGTAAAGCTCCCTGTACACCATCCCCAGCAAACACTCCCAGGACAGGTACAGCACGGGGTTAGATACAGAGTAAAGCTCCCTCTACACCGTCCCCATCAAACACTCCCAGGACAGGTACAGCACGGGGTTAGATACAGAGTAAAGCTCCCTCTACACTGTCCCCATCAAACACTCCCAGGACAGGTACAGCACGGGGTTAGATACAGAGTAAAGCTCCCTCTACACCGTCCCCATCAAACACTCCCAGGACAGGTACAGCACAGGGTTAGATACAGAGTAAAGCTCCCTGTACACCGTCCCCATCAAACACTCCCAGGGCAGGTACAGCACGGGGTTAGATACAGAGTAAAGCTCCCTCTACACCGTCCCCATCAAACACTCCCAGGACAGGTACAGCACGGGGTTAGATACAGAGTAAAGCTCCCTCTACACCGTCCCCTTAAACACTCCCAGGACAGGTACAGCACAGGGTTAGATACAGAGTAAATCTCCCTCTACACCGTCTCCATCAAACACTCCCAGGACAGGTATAGCACGGGGTTAGATACAGGGTAAAGCTCCCTCTACACCGTCCCCATCACACACTCCCAGGACAGATACAGCACGGGGTTAGATACAGAGTAAATCTCCCTCTACACTGTCCCCATCAAACACTCCCAGGACATGTACAGCACGGGGTTAGATACAGAGTAAATCTCCCTCTACACCGTCCCCATCAAACACTCCCAGGACAGGTACAGCACGGGGTTAGATACAGAGTAAATCTCCCTCTACACTGTCCCCATCAAACACTCCCAGGACAGGTACAGCACGGGGTTAGATACAGAGGAAATCTCCCTCTACACTGTCCCCATCAAACACTCCCAGGACAGGTACAGCACGGGGTTAGATACAGAGTAAATCTCCCTCTACACTGTCCCCATCAAACACTCCCAGGACAGGTACAGCACGGGGTTAGATACAGAGTAAATCTCCCTCTACACTGTCCCCATCAAACACTCCCAGGACAGGTACAGCACGGGGTTAGATACAGAGTAAATCTCCCTCTACACTGTCCCCATCAAACACTCCCAGGACAGGTACAGCACGTTGTTAGATACAGAGTAAAGCTCCCTCTACACTGTCCCCATCAAACACTCCCAGGACAGGTACAGCACGTTGTTAGATACAGAGTAAAGCTCCCTCTACACTGTCCCCATCAAACATTCCCAGGACAGGTACAGCACGGGGTTAGATACAGAGTAAAGCTCCCTGTACACCGTCCCCATCAAACACTCCCAGGACAGGTACAGCACGGGGTTAGATACAGAGTAAAGCTCCCTCTACACCGTCCCCGTCAAACACTCCCAGGACAGGTACAGCACGGGGTTAGATACAGAGTAAAGCTCCCTCTACACCGTCCCCATCAAACACTCCCAGGACAGGTACAGCACGGGGTTAGATACAGAGTAAAGTTCCCTCTACACTGTCCCCATCAAACACTCCCAGGTCAGGTACAGCACGGGGTTAGATACAGAGTAAAGCTCCCTCTACACCGTCCCCATCAAACACTCCCAGGACAGATACAGCACGGGGTTAGATACAGAGTAAATCTCCCTCTACACTGTCCCCATCAAACACTCCCAGGACAGGTACAGCACGGGGTTAGATACTTAGTAAAGCTCCCTCTACACCGTCCCCATCAAACACTCCCAGGACAGGTACAGCACGGGGTTAGATACAGAGTAAAGCTCCCTCTACACCGTCCCCATCAAACACTCCCAGGACAGGTACAGCACGGGGTTAGATACAGAGTAAAGCTCCCTCTACACCGTCCCCATCAAACACTCCCAGGACAGGTACAGCATGGGGTTAGATACAGAGTAAAGCTCCCTCTACACTGTCCCCATCAAACACTCCCAGGTCAGGTACAGCACGGGGTTAGATACAGAGTAAAGCTCCCTCTACACCGTCCCCATCAAACACTCCCAGGACAGGTACAGCACAGGGTTAGATACAGTGTAAAGCTCCCTGTACACCATCCCCAGCAAACACTCCCAGGACAGGTACAGCACGGGGTTAGATACAGAGTAAAGCTCCCTCTACACCGTCCCCATCAAACACTCCCAGGACAGGTACAGCACGGGGTTAGATACAGAGTAAAGCTCCCTCTACACTGTCCCCATCAAACACTCCCAGGACAGGTACAGCACGGGGTTAGATACAGAGTAAAGCTCCCTCTACACCGTCCCCATCAAACACTCCCAGGACAGGTACAGCACAGGGTTAGATACAGAGTAAAGCTCCCTGTACACCGTCCCCATCAAACACTCCCAGGGCAGGTACAGCACGGGGTTAGATACAGAGTAAAGCTCCCTCTACACCGTCCCCATCAAACACTCCCAGGACAGGTACAGCACGGGGTTAGATACAGAGTAAAGCTCCCTCTACACCGTCCCCTTAAACACTCCCAGGACAGGTACAGCACGGGGTTAGATACAGAGGAAATCTCCCTCTACACTGTCCCCATCAAACACTCCCAGGACAGGTACAGCACGGGGTTAGATACAGAGTAAATCTCCCTCTACACTGTCCCCATCAAACACTCCCAGGACAGGTACAGCACGGGGTTAGATACAGAGTAAATCTCCCTCTACACTGTCCCCATCAAACACTCCCAGGACAGGTACAGCACGGGGTTAGATACAGAGTAAATCTCCCTCTACACTGTCCCCATCAAACACTCCCAGGACAGGTACAGCACGTTGTTAGATACAGAGTAAAGCTCCCTCTACACTGTCCCCATCAAACATTCCCAGGACAGGTACAGCACGGGGTTAGATACAGAGTAAAGCTCCCTGTACACCGTCCCCATCAAACACTCCCAGGACAGGTACAGCACGGGGTTAGATACAGAGTAAAGCTCCCTCTACACCGTCCCCATCAAACACTCCCAGGACAGGTACAGCACGGGGTTAGATACAGAGTAAAGCTCCCTCTACACCGTCCCCATCAAACACTCCCAGGACAGGTACAGCACGGGGTTAGATACAGAGTAAAGCTCCCTCTACACTGTCCCCATCAAACACTCCCAGGTCAGGTACAGCACGGGGTTAGATACAGAGTAAAGCTCCCTCTACACCGTCCCCATCAAACACTCCCAGGACAGATACAGCACGGGGTTAGATACAGAGTAAATCTCCCTCTACACTGTCCCCATCAAACACTCCCAGGACATGTACAGCACGGGGTTAGATACAGAGTAAATCTCCCTCTTCACCGTCCCCATCAAACACTCCCAGGACAGGTACAGCACTGGGTTAGATACAGAGTAAAGCTCCCTGTACACTGTCCCCATCAAACACTCCCAGGACAGGTACAGCACGGGGTTAGATACAGAGTAAATCTCCCTCTACACTGTCCCCATCAAACACTCCCAGGACAGGTACAGCACGGGGTTAGATACAGAGTAAATCTCCCTCTACACTGTCCCCATCAAACACTCCCAGGACAGGTACAGCACGTTGTTAGATACAGAGTAAAGCTCCCTCTACACTGTCCCCATCAAACATTCCCAGGACAGGTACAGCACGGGGTTAGATACAGAGTAAAGCTCCCTCTACACTGTCCCCATCAAACACTCCCAGGACAGGTACAGCACGGGGTTAGATACAGAGTAAATCTCCCTCTACACCGTCCCCATCAAACACTCCCAGGACAGGTACAGCACGGGGTTAGATACAGAGTAAATCTCCCTCTACACTGTCCCCATCAAACACTCCCAGGACAGGTACAGCACGTTGTTAGATACAGAGTAAAGCTCCCTCTACACTGTCCCCATCAAACATTCCCAGGACAGGTACAGCACGGGGTTAGATACAGAGTAAAGCTCCCTCTACACTGTCCCCATCAAACTCTCCCAGGACAGGTAAAGCACGGGGTTAGATACAGAGTAAAGCTCCCTCTACACCGTCCCCATCAAACACTCCCAGGACAGGTACAGCACGGGGTTAGATGAAGAGTAAAGCTCCCTCTACACCGACCCCATCAAACACTCACAGGACAGGTACAGCACGGGGTTAGATACAGAGTAAAGCTCCCTCTATACTGTCCCCATCAAACACTCCCAGGACAGGTAAAGCACGGGGTTAGATACAGAGTAAAGCTCCCTCTACACCGTCCCCATCAAACACTCCCAGGACAGGTACAGCACGGGGTTAGATACAGAGTAAAGCTCCCTCTATACTGTCCCCATCAAACACTCCCAGGACAGGTACAGCACGGGGTTAGATACAGAGTAGAGCTCCCTCTACACTGTCCCCATCAAACACTCCCAGGACAGGTACAGCATGGGGTTAGATACAAAGTAAAGCTCCCTCTACACTGTCCCCATCAAACACTCCCAGGACAGGTACAGCACGGGGTTAGATACAGAATAAAGCTCCCTCTACACAGTCCCCATCAAACACTCCCAGGACAGGTACAGCACGGGGTTAGATACAGAATAAAGCTCCATCTACACTGTCCCCATCAAACACTCCCAGGACAGGTACAGCACGGGGTTAGATACAGAGTAAAGCTCCCCCTACACCGTCCCCATCAAACACTCCCAGGACAGGTACAGCACGGGGTTAGATACAGAGTAAATCTCCCTCTACACCGTCCCCATCAAACACTCCCAGGACAGGTACAGCACGGGGTTAGATACAGAGTAAAGCTCCCTCTACACCGTCCCCATCAAACACTCCCAGGACAGGTACAGCACGGGGTTAGATACAGAGTAAATCTCCCTCTACACCGTCCCCATCAAACACTCTCCCAGGACAGGTGCAGAACGGGGTTAGATACAGAGTAAAGCTCCCTCTACACCAACCCCATCAAACACTCCCAGGGCAGGCACAGCACGGGGTTAGATACAGAGTAAATCTCCCTCTACACCAGCCCATCAAACAATCCCAGGACAGATACAGCACGGGATTAGATACAGAGTAAAGCTCCCTCTACACTGTCCCCATCAAACACTCCCAGGACAGGTACAGCACGGGATTAGATACAGAGTAAAGCTCCCTCTACACTGTCCCCATCAAACACTCCCAGGACAGGTACAGCACGGGGTTAGATACAGAGTAAAGCTCCCTCTACACCGACCCCATCAAACACTCCCAGGACAGGTACAGCACGGGGTTAGATACAGAGTAAAGCTCCAACCACACTGTCCCCATCAAACACTCTCCGGACAGGTACAGCACGGGGTTAGAAACAGAGTAAAGCTCCCTCTACACTGTTCCCATCAAACACTCCCAGGACAGGTACAGCACGGGGTTAGATACAGAGTAAAGCTCCCTCTACACTGTCCCCATCAAACACTCCCAGGACAGGTACAGCACGGGGTTAGAAACAGAGTAAAGCTCCCTCTACACCGTCCCCCTCAAACACTCCCAGGACTGTACAGCACGGGGTTAGATACAGAGTAAAGCTCCCTCTACACCGTCCCCATCAAACACTCCCAGGACAGGTACAGCACGGGGTTAGTTACAGAGTAAAGCTCCCCCTACACTGTCCTCATCAAACACTCCCAGGACAGGTACAGCACGGGGTTAGAAACAGAGTAAAGCTCCCTCTACACCGTCCCCCTCAAACACTCCCAGGACTGTACAGCACGGGGTTAGATACAGAGTAAAGCTCCCTCTACACCGTCCCCATCAAACACTCCCAGGACAGGTACAGCACGGGGTTAGATACAGAGTAAAGCTCCCTCTACACCATCCCCAGCAAACAGACCCAGCATATGTACGCACGGGCTTAGATACAAAGTAAATCTCCCTATACAACGTTCCCATCAAACACTCCCAGGACAGGTACAGCATGGGGTTAGATACAAAGTAAAGCTCCCTCTACACTGTCCCCATCAAACACTCCCCAGGACAGGTACAGCACGGGGTTAGATACAGAGTAAAGCTCCCTCTACACCGTCCCCATCAAACACTCCCAGGACAGGTACAGCACGGGGTTAAATACAGAGTAAATCTCCCTCTACACTGTCCCCATCAAACACACCCTGGACAGGTACAGCACGGAGTTAGATACAGAGTAAAGCTCCCTCTACACCGTCCCCATCAAACACTCCCAGGAGAGGTACAGCACGGGGTTAGATACAGAGTAAATCTCTCTCTACACTGTCCCCATCAAACACTCCCAGGACAGGTACAGCACGGGGTTAGATACAGAGTAAAGCTCCCTCTACACTGTCCCCATCAAACACTCCCAGGACAGGTACAGCACGGGGTTAGATACAGAGTAAAGCTCCCTCTACATCGTCCCCATCAAACACTCCCAGGACAGGTACAGCACGGGGTTAGATACAGAGTAAAGCTCCCTCTACACTGTCCCCATCAAACACTCCCAGGACCGGTACAGCACGGGGTTAGATACAGAGTAAAGCTCCCTCTACACTGTCCCCATCAAACACTCCCAGGACAGGTACAGCACGGGGTTAGTTACAGAGTAAATCTCCCTCTACACTGTCCCCATCAAACACTCCCAGGACAGGTACAGCACGGAGTTAGATACAGAGTAAAGCTCCCTCTACACCGTCCCCATCAAACACTCCCAGGACAGGGACAGCACGGGGTTAGATACAGAGTAAAGCTCCCTCTACACTGTCCTCATCAAACACTCCCAGGACAGGTACAGCACGGGGTTAGATACAGAGTAAAGCTCCCTCTACACCGTCCCCATCAAACACTCCAAGGACAGTTACAGCACGGGGTTAGATACAGAGTAAAGCTCCCTCTACACTGTCCCCATCAAACACTCCCCAGGACAGGTACAGCACGGGGTTTGATACCCCCACCCCACCCCAGCCAACACCGCCCCCTCCCCGAGCCTGTCCGATAGGTCCCAATTGTTTTTTGTTTTATTTATTTTTTGACGAAAGCGTGGAGGGCAGGGACTGATCAGATTCACAGGAGTCTTCTGCCGAAACCTTTGAGGACAGAGTGAAACATGTATTAATGGAGAAAAGTTAACCGCGTGACACTAGACACCCGGAGGTTTTGGTAGGGGTCGGGGGTCGGGGGGGGCCCAAGGTTTGAGTCGCTCGGATGGAGGGCGGGAGGGTAGGGAGGCTGCAGCAGCGGCCATATTGTGTGCTGTGGCGGCCATCTTGTTTGGCCAAGGAGCCGCATGGTTTGTCACCCTGCACGGCCAAGGCGGCCATCTCGTTTGGCCAAGGTGGCCATCTCGTTGGGCCAAGGCGGTCATCTTGTTTGGCCAAGGAACCATTTGGTTTGGCAAGATGACCATTGGTACAGTCAAGGTGGCCATCTTGTTTGGCCAAGGAACCACATGGTTTGGCATCCTGCACAGCCAAGGCGGCCATCTCGTTTGGCCAAGGTGGCCATCTCGTTGAGCCAAGGCGGTCATCTTGTTTGGCCAAGGAACCATTTGGTTTGGCAAGATGACCATTGGTACAGTCAAGGCGGCCATCTTGTTTGGCCAAGGAACCACATGGTTTGGCATCCTGCACAGCCAAGGCGGCCATCTCGTTTGGCCAAGGTGACCATATTGTTGAGCCAAGGCGGCCGTCTTGTTTGGCCAAGGAACCACATGGTTTGGCAAGGCGGCCATCTCGTTCAGCCAAGGCAGCCATCTTGATTGGCCAAGGTGACCAACTTCTTTGGCTAAGGTGGCCATATTTTTTGGCCAAGTGGCTATGTGGTTTGGCCAAGGCGGACATCTTGTTTGGCCGAGGCCGAGATCTCGCTTGGCCGGCGCGGCCATCCGGTTCGGCCAAGGCGGCCAGTTTTTTTTGGCCAGTTGGGCCACAGGGTTTGGTTGTGGTTGGCCAAAACTGCTCGGCCCAGGCGGCGATCTTCACTCGGCCAAGGGGGCCATTCTGTCGGGCCGAGGCAGCCCTGCCGTCCGTTCGGCCGAGGGATCCCACGATTTGGCCAAGGCGGCCGACTTGATTGGCCGGGGGCGGCCATCTTGTTCGGCCAAGGCTGGAGATCCCGTTCTAGGTCAGGGCAGGCTCCTCCTTCGGGCCCCAGCGGCCAACGGGTTTGGCCAAGGCGGCCGTGTGGCGCGACCACGGAGGCCCTCCTGTTCGGCCCAGGCGGCCAGCGTGTTCGGCCCAGGGCGGCCATCTTGCTGGGGGCCGAGGCGTCCATTTTCTTCGGCCAAGGTGGCCATATTATTCGGCCAGGGCGTCAATATGGGGGGGCAGTCGGGGTTGGCGACCGGCGTCGTTTCACCCAGGGGCCTTCGGCGGAAGAGATGAGTCCCATTTTTTATCCTTTCACCAAGGAGTGAGATTGGGGGTGGGTGGTGTTTGGAGTTGGCTCTTTCTTTTTAAGATGAGGTATTGGTGATCTTCATCCTCCACCTTTTTTGTGTAAATCGTTTTCCTTTCCTCTTTCTTCTCTCTTCCATCCCCAATTCCATGTCGAGGGTTGGCCGTGGACAACCATGGGCCGTCAAAATCCGCCCCGCCCGCCCTTGCACCGGCCCAACGGTTTTTCCCGCCCAAAACCAACCGCCCCCCCCCGGCTCCTCGCACCGACCCGTCACGGCTAATTGACAGCGCCGTGGGCCAATGGCCAGCGGAAGAGGCAAGGCTCGGTCCGGGATCAACCAATCGGCGGGCGCAGAGGGAGAAAGGGGGGGGGGCGGGCTGCCTGCCTCTGACTGACAGGTCCCGGGCTTGGCTGGTGGCTCCACCTTTCTGACGTCGTGGATTGGCGGCGAAATTGACCAATGGCCAGGAGGAGCAAGGAAAGAGGGCGGGCGGACGACGGTTAACCAATCGGCGGCCGCGCTGTGCCGGGAAGGGGTGGGGTTTCGAGTGGGCTGGCTCGCCTTCAGTGATTAATGATTGGTGGTGCCCTTGATTGACGTTGCGACCTGACAGACCGCCAGACCCAATGGCGAAATAGGGGAGGAGGGGGCATGTACGACAGCCAACCAATCGGCAGGATTGCCGCGTGGCAGGTTTGCCCCACCAACCCCCGTTTTAATAACAGGGCGGTGGATGGTGGGTAACTGGCATCTATATTGACCAATGGCCAATGGAGAAGCATGCGGACGTGAGAGATGGGTAACCAATCGGAGAACGAGATTGGAGAAGGCGGGGCGAGGCTCCTCGCCTATGATTGAAAGTTCCGGGTGCTGATGCGAAACCACACCTACTCTTTAATGACGTAATGACTGACATGCCGTACGGACCAGTGCTGAACTGCAGCAGGGGCGGAGGGAAATGGAAAGGGGGCGGGGAGAAAGGGCGGTCGGACGAGGTCCAACCAATCGGCGGGCGAGCTGATGCGGGGGCGGTTAGGCCCGCCTCTCCGGCTTTGATTGACAGGGATGGGGGTTGGTGTTGGTGTGTCGCTCCAACTTTGTGACGTTTGCGACTGACAGCGGGCCGGACCAACCGTGGACCAGGGGCTGGGCGGTCACAGGCAGAACCAATGGGGGTCGTAGGGGGCCGGGACCAGGGCAGGCGGTGCCCTAGAGCGCTTTCAGTGGTCACTGAGGGAAGTGCAACCCAGCACTGGGCAATCATTATGCAGAATCACATGGAATACAAACTATATGGTATATATAATACATCATATATACAGATATACAAAAGGCATTCTTTTATATTGCATTCAATGCATCTACTCTGTTTCCCCTTGCTGTTATCCTTGCTTGGAGCTAAATTATATCTTTAGGATTTGACTGACTGCGGTGCAGTACCGAGGGAGTGCCACACTGCCGCAGGTACCACCTTACACCTGGAGACTTTCAACGGGCTGCCCTCTCTGGGGCATGCAAGATCCCGGGGATGGCTCAGAGAAGGAACATTTACTGCCCATCCTTAATTGCCCCTTGAGAAGGTGAGGGGTGAGACGCCTTCTTGAACCGCTGCAGTCCCCGTGTGGTGTAGGTACACCCACGGCGCTGTTAGGGAGGGAGTTCCAGGATTTTGTCCGTGTGGCGTAGGTACACCCATGGTGCTGTTAGGGAGGGAGTTCCAGGATTTTGTCCCCGTGTGGTGTAGGTACACCCACGGCGCTGTTAGGGAGGGAGTTCCAGGATTTTGTCCGTGTGGTGTAGGTACACCCACGGCGCTGTTAGGGAGGGAGCTCCAGGATTTTGTCCCCGTGTGGTGTAGGTACACCCACGGCGCTGTTAGGGATGGAGTTCCAGGATTTTGTCCCGTGTGTGGTGTAGGTACACCCACAGCGCTGTTAGGGAGGGAGTTCCAGGATTTTGTCCGTGTGGTGTAGGTATACCCACGGCGCTGTTAGGGAGGGAGTTCCACGATTTTGTCCCTCTGGTGTAGGTACACTCCTGGCACTGTTAGGGAGGGAGTTCCACGATTTTGTCCCTGTGGTGTAGGTACACCCACGGCGCTGTTAGGGAGGGAGTTCCAGGATTCTGTCCGTGTGGTGTAGGTACACCCACGGTGCTGTTAGGGAGGGAGTTCCAGGATTTTGTCCGTGTGGTGTAGGTACACCCACGGCGCTGTTAGGGAGGGAGTTCCAGGATTTTGTCCGTGTGGTGTAGGTACACCCGCGGCGCTGTTAGGGAGGGAGTTCCAGGATTTTGTCCGTGTGGTGTAGGTACACCCACGGCGCTGTTAGGGAGGGAGTTCCAGGATTTTGTCCGTGTGGTGTAGGTACACCCACGGCGCTGTTAGGGAGGGAGTTCCAGGACTTTGACCCAGTGACAGTGAAGGAACAGCCGATATATTCCCAAGTCGGGATGGTGAGTGGCTGGGAGGGGGAACTTGCAGGTGGTGATGTTCCCCATGCATCTGCTGCCCTCGTCCTTCTAGATGGTAGAGGTGGTGGGTTTGGGCGGCGCTGTCGAAGGAGCCCTTGGTGAGTTGCTGCAGTGCATCTTGTAGATGGTACACACATTGCTGCCCCTGTGCGTCGGTGGTGGTGGTGGAGGGAGTGAATGTTTGTGGATGGGGTGCCCCATCGAGTGGGGCTGCTTTGTCCTGGACGGTGTCGAGCTTCTCGAGTGTTGTGGGAGCCGCATTCATCCAGGCAAGTGGGGAGTGTCCCATCACACTCCTGACTTGTGCCTTTTAGATGGTGGACAGGCTTTGGGGGGGTCAGGAGGTGAGTGACTCTCCGCAGGATTCCCAGTCTCTGACCTACTCTTAAAGTCACAGGTTGAGTTGGCATCAAAAATTCATTAACTTGATTTGAGATTCCCATCACTCTGCCATTGCTGGCTGTGCCTTCAGCTGCTTGGACCCTGAGCTTAGTGACTCTGTAGGGACTGGAGGAGGTTACAGAGATAGGGAGGGTTGTAGGGGCTGGAGGAGGTTACAGAAATAGGGACGGGTTAGGGGCTGGAGGAAGTTACAGAGATAGGGAGGGGTGTAGGGGCTGGAGGAGGTTACAGAGATAGGGAGGGTTGTAGGGGGCTGGAGGAGGTTACAGAGATAGGGAGGGGTTTGTAGGGACTGGAGGAGGTTACAGAGATAGGGTGGGTTGTAGGGGGCTGGAGGTGGTTACAGAGATAGGGTGGGTTGTAGGGGCTGGAGGCGGTTACAGAGATAGGGAGGGTTGTAGGGGCTGGAGGAGGTTGCAGAGATAGGGAGGGTTGTAGGGGCTGGAGGAGGTTACAGAAATAGGGAGGGGTTTAGGGGCTGGAGGAGGTTACAGAGATAGGGAGGGGTGTAGGGGCTGGAGGAGGTTACAGAGATAGGGAGGGTTGTAGGGGGCTGGAGGAGGTTACAGAGATAGGGAGGGGTTTGTAGGGACTGGAGGAGGTTACAGAGATAGGGTGGGTTGTAGGGGGCTGGAGGTGGTTACAGAGATAGGGTGGGTTGTAGGGGCTGGAGGCGGTTACAGAGATAGGGAGGGTTGTAGGGGCTGGAGTAGGTTACAGAGATAGGGAGGGGTGTAGGGGCTGGAGGAGGTTACAAGATAGGGAGGGTTGTAGGGGCTGGAGGAGGTTACAGAGATTGGGAGGGTTGTAATGCTGGAGGAGGATATAGAGATAGGGAAGGTTGTAGGGGCCGGAGGAGGTTTACATCGATAGGGAGGGTTGTAGGGGGCTGGAGGAGGTTATAGAAATAGGGACGGTTGTAGGGAATAGAGGAAGTCATAGAGCTAGGGAGTGGTTTAGGGGCTGCAGGAAGTTACAGAGTTAGGGAGGGTTGTAGGGTCTGGAGGAGGTTACAGAGATTGGGAGGGTTTGTAGGGGCTGGAGGAAGTTACAGAGATAGGGAGGGTTGTGGGGGCTGGTGGAGGATAAGAGATAGGGAGGGTTGTAGGGGCTGGAGGAGGTTACAGAGATAGGGAGGGTTGTAAGGGCTGGAGGAGGATACAGAGATAGGGAGGGTTGTAGGGGCTGGTGGAGGTTACAGAGATAGGGAGGGTTGTAGGGTTTGGAGGTGGTGACAGAGATAGGGAGGGTTGTAAGGACAGGAGGAGCATATAGAGATAGGGAGGTTTGTAGGTCTGGAGGAGGTTACAGAGATAGGGAGGGTTGTAGGGGCTGGAGGAGATTACAGACATATGGAGGGGTGTAGGGGCTGGAGGAGGTTACAGATATAGGTAGGGTTGTAGGGACTGGAGGAGGTTACAGTGATAGAGAGGGGTGTAGGGGGCTGGAGATGGTTACAGAGATAGGGAGGGTTGTAGGGGCTTGAGGAGGTTACAGAGATAGGGAGGGTTGTAGGGGCTGAGGGAGGTTACAGAGATAGGGTGGGTTGTAGGGGCTGGAGGAGATTACAGAGATAGGGAGGGTTGTAGGGGCTGGAGGAGGTTGCAGAGATAGGGAAGGGTGTAGGGACTGGAGGGGGTTACAGAGATAGGGAGGGATGTAGCGGCTGGAGGAGGTTACAGAGATAGGGAGGGGTGTATAGGCTGGAGGAGGTTGCAGAGATAGGGAGGGTTTGTAGGGGCTGGAGGAGGTGACAGAGATAGGGAGGGGTGTAGGGGCTGGAGGAGGTTACAGAAGAAGGGAGGTTTGTAGGGGACTGGAGGAGGTTACAGAGATAGGGAGGGGTGTTGGGGGCTGGAGGAGGTTACACAGATTGGGAGAGGTGTTGGGGGCTGGAGGAGGATATAGAGATAGGGAGGGTTGTAGGGACTGGAGGAGGTTACAGAGATTGGGAGGGGTGTTGGGGGCTGGAGGAGGTTACAGAGATAGGGAGGGTTGTAGGGACCGGAGGAGGTTACAGAGATAGGGAGGGGTGTAGGGGCTGGACGAGGTTACAGAGATAGGGAGGGTGTAGGATCTGGAGGAGGATATAGAGATAGGGAGGGTTTGTAGGGGCTGGAGGAAGTTACAGAGATAGGGAGGGGTGTACAGTCTGGAGGAGGATATAGAGATAGGGAGGTTTGTAGGGGACTGGAGGAGGTTACAGAGATAGGGAGGGTTTGTAGGGGCTGGAGGAGGTTACAGAGATAGGGAGGGGTGTAGGGGCTGGAGGAGGTTACAGAGATAGAGAATGCTGTAGGAGGCTGGAGGAGGTTACAGAGATAGGGAGGGTTGTAGGGACTGGAGGTGGTTACAGAGATAGGGCGGGTTGTAGGGACTGGAGGAGGTGACAGAGATAGGGAGGGTTGTAGGGGCTGGAGGAGGTTACAGAGAAAGGGAGGGGTGTAGGGGCTGGAGGAGGTTACAGAGATAGCGAGGGGTGTAGGAGGCTGGTGGAGGTTACAGAGATAGGGAGGGGTGTAGGGACTGGAGGAGGTTACAGAGATAGGCAGGGGTGTAGGGGGCTGGAGGAGGTTACAGAGATAGGGAGCGGTGTAGGGGCTGGAGGAGGTTACAGAGAGAGGGAGGGGTGTACGGACTGGAGGAGGTTACAGAGATAGGGAGGGTTGTAGGGGCTGGAGGAGGTTACAGAGATAGGGAGCGGTGTAGGGACTGGAGGAGGTTACAGAGATAGGGAGGGGTGTAGGGACTGGAGGAGGTTACAGAGATAGGGAGGGGTGTAGGGACTGGAGGAGGTTACAGAGATAGGGAGGGGTGTAGGGACTGGAGGAGGTTACAGAGATAGGGAGGGTTGTAGGGACTGGAGGTGTTTATAGAGATAGGGAGGTTTGTAGGGACTGGAGGAGGTTACAGAGATAGGGAGGGGTGTAGGGGGCTGGAGGAGGTTACAGAGATAGGGAGAGGTGTAGGGGTTGGAGGAGGTTACAGAGATAGGGATGGGTGTAGGGGACTGGAGGAGGTTACAGAGATAGGGAGGGGTGTAGGTGCTGGAGGAGGTTACAGAGATGGGGAGGGGTGTGGGGACAGGAGGAGGTTACAGAGATAGGGAGGGGTGTAGGGACTGGAGGAGGTTCCAGAGATAGGGAGGGGTGTAGGGTCTGGAGGAGGTTACAGAGATTGGGAGGGTTGAAGGGGCTGGAGGAGGTTACAGAGATTGGGAGGGTTGTAGGGGCTGGAGGAGGTTACAGAGATAGGGAGGGGTGTAGTGTCTGGAGGTGGTTACAGAGATAGGGAGGGTTTGTAGGGGCTGGAGGAGGTTACAGAGATAGGGAGGGTTGTAGGGACTGGGGGAGGTTACAGAGATAGGGAGGAGTTTAGTGGCTGGAGGTGGTTACAGAGATAGGGAGGGTTGTAGGGGCTGGAGCTGGTTACAGAGATAGGGAGGGTTGTAGGTGCTGGAGGAGGTTACAGAGATAGGGAGGGGTGTACGGGCTGGAGGAGGTTACAGAGATAGGGAGGGTTGTAGGGGCTGGAGGAGGTTATAGGGATAGGGAGGGGTGTAGGGGCTGGAGGAGGTTACAGAGATAGGGAGAGGTGTAGGGGCTGGAGGAGGTTACAGAGATAGGGAGGGGTGTAGGGGCTGGAGGAGGTGACAGAGATAGGGAGGGTTGTAGGGGCTGGAGGAGGTTACAGAGATAGGGAGGGTTGTAGCGGCTGGAGGAGGTTACAGAGATAGGGAGGGGTGTAGGGGCTGGAGGAGGTTACAGAGATAGGGAGGGGTGTAGGGGCTGGAGGAGGTTACAGAGATAGGGAGGGTTGTAGGGACCGGAGGAGATTACAGAGATAGGGAGGGTTGTAGGGGCTGGAGGAGGTTGCAGAGATAGGGAAGGGTGTAGGGACTGGAGGGGGTTACAGAGATAGGGAGGGATGTAGCGGCTGGAGGAGGTTACAGAGATAGGGAGGGGTGTATAGGCTGGAGGAGGTTGCAGAGATAGGGAGGGTTTGTAGGGGCTGGAGGAGGTGACAGAGATAGGGAGGGGTGTAGGGGCTGGAGGAGGTTACAGAAGAAGGGAGGTTTGTAGGGGACTGGAGGAGGTTACAGAGATAGGGAGGGGTGTTGGGGGCTGGAGGAGGTTACACAGATTGGGAGAGGTGTTGGGGGCTGGAGGAGGATATAGAGATAGGGAGGGTTGTAGGGACTGGAGGAGGTTACAGAGATTGGGAGGGGTGTTAGGGGCTGGAGGAGGTTACAGAGATAGGGAGGGTTGTAGGGACCGGAGGAGGTTACAGAGATAGGGAGGGGTGTAGGGGCTGGAGGAGTTTACAGAGATAGGGAGGGTGTAGGATCTGGAGGAGGATATAGAGATAGGGAGGGTTTGTAGGGGCTGGAGGAAGTTACAGAGATAGGGAGGGGTGTACGGTCTGGAGGAGGATATAGAGATAGGGAGGTTTGTAGGGGGCTGGAGGAGGTTACAGAGATAGGGAGGGGTGTAGGGACTGGAGGAGGTTACAGAGATAGGGAGGGTTTGTAGGGGCTGGAGGAGGTTACAGAGATAGGGAGGGGTGTAGGGGCTGGAGGAGGTTACAGAGATAGAGAATGCTGTAGGAGGCTGGAGGAGGTTACAGAGATAGGGAGGGTTGTAGGGACTGGAGGTGGTTACAGAGATAGGGCGGGTTGTAGGGACTGGAGGAGGTGACAGAGATAGGGAGGGTTGTAGGGGCTGGAGGAGGTTACAGAGATAGGGAGGGGTGTAGGGCCTGGAGGAGGTTACAGAGATAGCGAGGGGTGTAGGAGGCTGGTGGAGGTTACAGAGATAGGGAGGGGTGTAGGGACTGGAGGAGGTTACAGAGATAGGCAGGGGTGTAGGGGGCTGGAGGAGGTTACAGAGATAGGGAGGGGTGTAGGGGCTGGAGGAGGTTACAGAGAGAGGGAGGCGTGTACGGACTGGAGGAGGTTACAGAGATAGGGAGGGTTGTAGGGGCTGGAGGAGGTTACAGAGATAGGGAGCGGTGTAGGGACTGGAGGAGGTTACAGAGATAGGGATGGGTGTAGGGACTGGAGGAGGTTACAGAGATAGGGAGGGGTGTAGGGACTGGAGGAGGTTACAGAGATAGGGAGGGGTGTAGGGACTGGAGGAGGTTACAGAGATAGGGAGGGTTGTAGGGACTGGAGGTGTTTATAGAGATAGGGAGGTTTGTAGGGACTGGAGGAGGTTACAGAGATAGGGAGCGGTGTAGGGGGCTGGAGGAGGTTACAGAGATAGGGAGAGGTGTAGGGGTTGGAGGAGGTTACAGAGATAGGGATTGGTGTAGGGGACTGGAGGTTACAGAGATAGGGAGAGGTGTAGGTGCTGGAGGAGGTTACAGAGATGGGGAGGGGTGTGGGGACAGGAGGAGGTTACAGAGATAGGGAGGGGTGTAGGGACTGGAGGAGGTTCCAGAGATAGGGAGGGGTGTAGGGGCTGGAGGAGGTTACAGAGATTGGGAGGGTTGTAGGGGCTGGAGGAGGTTACAGAGATTGGGAGGGTTGTAGGGGCTGGAGGAGGTTACAGAGATAGGGAGGGGTGTAGTGTCTGGAGGTGGTTACAGAGATAGGGAGGGTTTGTAGGGGCTGGAGGAGGTTACAGAGATAGGGAGGGTTGTAGGGACTGGAGGAGGTTACAGAGATAGGGAGGAGTTTAGTGGCTGGAGGTGGTTACAGAGATAGGGAGGGTTGTAGGGGCTGGAGCTGGTTACAGAGATAGGGAGGGTTGTAGGTGCTGGAGGAGGTTACAGAGATAGGGAGGGGTGTACGGGCTGGAGGAGGTTACAGAGATAGGGAGGGTTGTAGCGGCTGGAGGAGGTTATAGGGATAGGGAGGGGTGTAGGGGCTGGAGGAGGTTACAGAGATAGGGAGAGGTGTAGGGGCTGGAGGAGGTTACAGAGATTGGGAGGGGTGTAGGGGCTGGAGGAGGTGACAGAGATAGGGAGGGTTGTAGGGGCTGGAGGAGGTTACAGAGATAGGGAGGGTTCTAGCGGCTGGAGCAGGTTACAGAATTAGGGAGGGGTGTAGGGGCTGGAGGAGGTTACAGAGATAGGGAGGGGTGTAGGGGCTGGAGGAGGTTACAGAGATAGGGTGGGTTGTAGGGGCTGGAGGAGGTTACAGTGATAGGGAGGGTTGTAGGGGCTGGAGGAGGTTGCAGAGATAGGGAAGGGTGTAGGGACTGGAGGGGGTTGCAGAGATAGGGAGGGATGTAGCGGCTGGAGGAGGTTACAGAGATAGGGAGGGGTGTATAGGCTGGAGGAGGTTGCAGAGATAGGGAGGGTTTGCAGGGGCTGGAGGAGGTGACAGAGATAGGGAGGGGTGTAGGGGCTGGAGGAGGTTACAGAAGAAGGGAGGTTTGTAGGGGACTGGAGGAGGTTACAGAGATAGGGAGGGGTGTTGGGGGCTGGAGGAGGTTACAGAGATTGGGAGAGGTGTTGGGGGCTGGAGGAGGTTACAGAGATAGGGAGGGGTGTAGGGGCTGAAGGAGGTTACAGAGATAGGGAGGGTGTAGGGTCTGGAGGAGGATATAGAGATAGGGAGGGTTGTAGGGACTGGAGGAGGTTACAGAGATTGGGAGGGGTGTTGGGGGCTGGAGGAGGTTACAGAGATAGGGAGGGTTGTAGGGACCGGAGGAGGTTACAGAGATAGGAAGGGGTGTAGGATCTGGAGGAGGATATAGAGATAGGGAGGGGTGTAGGTGCTGGAGGAGGTTACAGAGATAGGGAGGGTTGTAGGGACTGGAGGTGGTTACAGAGATAGGGCGGGTTGTAGGGACTGGAGGAGGTGACAGAGATAGGGAGGGTTGTAGGGGCTGGAGGAGGTTACAGAGATAGGGAGTGGTGTAGGGGCTGGAGGAGGTTACAGAGATAGCGAGGGGTGTAGGAGGCTGGTGGAGGTTACAGAGATAGGGAGGGGTGTAGGGACTGGAGGAGGTTACAGAGATAGGGAGGGGTGTAGGGGGCTGGAGGAGGTTACAGAGATAGGGAGGGGTGTAGGGGCTGGAGGAGGTTACAGAGAGAGGGAGGGGTGTACGGACTGGAGGAGGTTACAGAGATAGGGAGGGTTGTAGGGGCTGGAGGAGGTTACAGAGATAGGGAGCGGTGTAGGGACTGGTGGAGGTTACAGAGATAGGGATGGGTGTAGGACTGGAGGAGGTTACAGAGATAGGGAGGGGTGTAGGGACTGGAGGAGGTTACAGAGATAGGGAGGGGTGTAGGGACTGGAGGAGGTTACAGAGATAGGGAGGGTTGTAGGGACTGGAGGTGTTTATAGAGATAGGGAGGGTTTGTAGGGACTGGAGGAGGTTACAGAGATAGGGAGGGTTTGTAGGTGCTGGAGGAGGTTACAGAGATAGGGAGAGGTGTAGGGGGCTGGAGGAGGTTACAGAGATAGGGAGAGGTGTAGGGGTTGGAGGAGGTTACAGAGATAGGGATGGGTGTAGGGGACTGGAGGAGGTTACAGAGATAGGGAGGGGTGTAGGTGCTGGAGGAGGTTACAGAGATAGGGAGGGGTGTAGGGACTGGAGGAGGTTCCAGAGATAGGGAGGGGTGTAGGGGCTGGAGGAGGTTACAGAGATAGGGAGGGGTGTAGTGTCTGGAGGTGGTTACAGAGATAGGGAGGGTTTGTAGGGGCTGGAGGAGGTTACAGAGATAGTGAGGGTTGTAGGGACTGGAGGAGGTTACAGAGATAGGGAGGAGTTTAGTGGCTGGTGGTGGTAACAGAGATAGGGAGGGTTGTAGGGGCTGGAGGAGGTTACAGAGATAGGGAGGGTTGTAGCGGCTGGAGGAGGTTACAGAGATAGGGAGAGGTGTAGGGGTTGGAGGAGGTTACAGAGATAGGGATGGGTGTAGGGGACTGGAGGAGGTTACAGAGATAGGGAGGGGTGTAGGTGCTGGAGGAGGTTACAGAGATGGGGAGGGGTGTGGGGACAGGAGGAGGTTACAGAGATAGGGAGGGGTGTAGGGACTGGAGGAGGTTCCAGAGGTAGGGAGGGGTGTAGGGGCTGGAGGAGGTTACAGAGATTGGGAGGGTTGTAGGGGCTGGAGGAGGTTACAGAGATTGGGAGGGTTGTAGGGGCTGGAGGAGTTTACAGAGATAGGGAGGGGTGTAGTGTCTGGAGGTGGTTACAGAGATAGGGAGGGTTTGTAGGGGCTGGAGGAGGTTACAGAGATAGGGAGGGTTGTAGGGACTGGAGGAGGTTACAGAGATAGGGAGGAGTTTAGTGGCTGGAGGTGGTTACAGAGATAGGGAGGGTTGTAGGGGCTGGAGCTGGTTACAGAGATAGGGAGGGTTGTTGGTGCTGGAGGTGGTTACAGAGATAGGGAGGGGTGTACGGGCTGGAGGAGGTTATAGAGATAGGGAGGGTTGTAGCGGCTGGAGGAGGTTATAGGGATAGGGAGGGGTGTAGGGGCTGGAGGAGGTTACAAAGATAGGGAGAGGTGTAGGGGCTGGAGGAGGTTACAGAGATAGGGAGGGGTGTAGGGGCTGGAGGAGGTGACAGAGATAGGGAGGGGTGTAGGGGCTGGAGGAGGTTACAGAGATAGGGAGGGGTGTAGGGGCTGGAGGAGGTTACAGAGATAGGGAGGGGTGTAGGGGCTGGAGGAGGTTACGGAGATAGGGATAGTTGTAGGGGCTGGAGGAGGTTACGGAGATAGGGAGGGTTGTAGGGGGCTGGAGGAGGTTACAGAGATAGGGAGGGTTGTAGGGGGCTGGAGGAGGTTACAGAGATAGGGAGGGTTTGTAGGGGGCTGGAGGAGGTTACAGAGATAGGGAGGGTTGTAGGGGCTGGAGGAGGTTACAGAGATAGGGAGGGTTGTAGGGGCTGGAGGAGGTTACAGAGATAGGGAGGGTTGTAGGGGCTGGAGGAGGTTACAGAGATAGGGAGGCGTGTACGGACTGGAGGAGGTTACAGAGATAGGGAGGGTTGTAGGGGCTGGAGGAGGTTACAGAGATAGGGAGGGGTGTAGGGACTGGAGGAGGTTACAGAGATAGGGAGGGGTGTAGGGACTGGAGGAGGTTACAGAGATAGGGAGGGGTGTAGGGACTGGAGGAGGTTACAGAGATAGGGAGGGGTGTAGGGACTGGAGGAGGTTACAGAGATAGGGAGGGTTGTAGGGACTGGAGGTGTTTATAGAGATAGGGAGGGTTGTAGGGACTGGAGGAGGTTACAGAGATAGGGAGGGTTTGTAGGTGCTGGAGGAGGTTACAGAGATAGGGAGGGGTGTAGGGGGCTGGAGGAGGTTACAGAGATAGGGAGGGTTGTAGGGACTGGAGGAGGTTACAGAGATAGGGAGGGTTTGTAGGTGCTGGAGGAGGTTACAGAGATAGGGAGGGGTGTAGGGGGCTGGAGGAGGTTACAGAGATAGGGAGGGTTGTAGGGACTGGAGGAGGTTACAGAGATAGGGAGGGTTTGTAGGTGCTGGAGGAGGTTACAGAGATAGGGAGGGTTTGTAGGTGCTGGAGGAGGTTACAGAGATAGGGAGAGGTGTAGGGGCTGGAGGAGGTTACAGAGATTGGGAGGGGTGTAGGGGCTGGAGGAGGTGACAGAGATAGGGAGGGTTGTAGGGGCTGGAGGAGGTTACAGAGATAGGGAGGGTTCTAGCGGCTGGAGCAGGTTACAGAATTAGGGAGGGGTGTAGGGGCTGGAGGAGGTTACAGAGATAGGGAGGGGTGTAGGGGCTGGAGGAGGTTACAGAGATAGGGTGGGTTGTAGGGGCTGGAGGAGGTTACAGTGATAGGGAGGGTTGTAGGGGCTGGAGGAGGTTGCAGAGATAGGGAAGGGTGTAGGGACTGGAGGGGGTTGCAGAGATAGGGAGGGATGTAGCGGCTGGAGGAGGTTACAGAGATAGGGAGGGGTGTATAGGCTGGAGGAGGTTGCAGAGATAGGGAGGGTTTGCAGGGGCTGGAGGAGGTGACAGAGATAGGGAGGGGTGTAGGGGCTGGAGGAGGTTACAGAAGAAGGGAGGTTTGTAGGGGACTGGAGGAGGTTACAGAGATAGGGAGGGGTGTTGGGGGCTGGAGGAGGTTACAGAGATTGGGAGAGGTGTTGGGGGCTGGAGGAGGTTACAGAGATAGGGAGGGGTGTAGGGGCTGAAGGAGGTTACAGAGATAGGGAGGGTGTAGGGTCTGGAGGAGGATATAGAGATAGGGAGGGTTGTAGGGACTGGAGGAGGTTACAGAGATTGGGAGGGGTGTTGGGGGCTGGAGGAGGTTACAGAGATAGGGAGGGTTGTAGGGACCGGAGGAGGTTACAGAGATAGGAAGGGGTGTAGGATCTGGAGGAGGATATAGAGATAGGGAGGGGTGTAGGTGCTGGAGGAGGTTACAGAGATAGGGAGGGTTGTAGGGACTGGAGGTGGTTACAGAGATAGGGCGGGTTGTAGGGACTGGAGGAGGTGACAGAGATAGGGAGGGTTGTAGGGGCTGGAGGAGGTTACAGAGATAGGGAGTGGTGTAGGGGCTGGAGGAGGTTACAGAGATAGCGAGGGGTGTAGGAGGCTGGTGGAGGTTACAGAGATAGGGAGGGGTGTAGGGACTGGAGGAGGTTACAGAGATAGGGAGGGGTGTAGGGGGCTGGAGGAGGTTACAGAGATAGGGAGGGGTGTAGGGGCTGGAGGAGGTTACAGAGAGAGGGAGGGGTGTACGGACTGGAGGAGGTTACAGAGATAGGGAGGGTTGTAGGGGCTGGAGGAGGTTACAGAGATAGGGAGCGGTGTAGGGACTGGTGGAGGTTACAGAGATAGGGATGGGTGTAGGACTGGAGGAGGTTACAGAGATAGGGAGGGGTGTAGGGACTGGAGGAGGTTACAGAGATAGGGAGGGGTGTAGGGACTGGAGGAGGTTACAGAGATAGGGAGGGTTGTAGGGACTGGAGGTGTTTATAGAGATAGGGAGGGTTTGTAGGGACTGGAGGAGGTTACAGAGATAGGGAGGGTTTGTAGGTGCTGGAGGAGGTTACAGAGATAGGGAGAGGTGTAGGGGGCTGGAGGAGGTTACAGAGATAGGGAGAGGTGTAGGGGTTGGAGGAGGTTACAGAGATAGGGATGGGTGTAGGGGACTGGAGGA
Organism: Isurus oxyrinchus; assembly: GCA_026770705.1. Lineage (NCBI taxonomy): Eukaryota > Metazoa > Chordata > Chondrichthyes > Lamniformes > Lamnidae > Isurus > Isurus oxyrinchus. The sequence continues at coordinate 108,697 of JANJGN010001700.1, forward strand.
GGTTACAGAGATAGGGAGGGGTGTAGGTGCTGGAGGAGGTTACAGAGATAGGGAGGGGTGTAGGGACTGGAGGAGGTTCCAGAGATAGGGAGGGGTGTAGGGGCTGGAGGAGGTTACAGAGATAGGGAGGGGTGTAGTGTCTGGAGGTGGTTACAGAGATAGGGAGGGTTTGTAGGGGCTGGAGGAGGTTACAGAGATAGTGAGGGTTGTAGGGACTGGAGGAGGTTACAGAGATAGGGAGGAGTTTAGTGGCTGGTGGTGGTAACAGAGATAGGGAGGGTTGTAGGGGCTGGAGGAGGTTACAGAGATAGGGAGGGTTGTAGCGGCTGGAGGAGGTTACAGAGATAGGGAGAGGTGTAGGGGTTGGAGGAGGTTACAGAGATAGGGATGGGTGTAGGGGACTGGAGGAGGTTACAGAGATAGGGAGGGGTGTAGGTGCTGGAGGAGGTTACAGAGATGGGGAGGGGTGTGGGGACAGGAGGAGGTTACAGAGATAGGGAGGGGTGTAGGGACTGGAGGAGGTTCCAGAGGTAGGGAGGGGTGTAGGGGCTGGAGGAGGTTACAGAGATTGGGAGGGTTGTAGGGGCTGGAGGAGGTTACAGAGATTGGGAGGGTTGTAGGGGCTGGAGGAGTTTACAGAGATAGGGAGGGGTGTAGTGTCTGGAGGTGGTTACAGAGATAGGGAGGGTTTGTAGGGGCTGGAGGAGGTTACAGAGATAGGGAGGGTTGTAGGGACTGGAGGAGGTTACAGAGATAGGGAGGAGTTTAGTGGCTGGGAGGTGGTTACAGAGATAGGGAGGGTTGTAGGGGCTGGAGCTGGTTACAGAGATAGGGAGGGTTGTTGGTGCTGGAGGTGGTTACAGAGATAGGGAGGGGTGTACGGGCTGGAGGAGGTTATAGAGATAGGGAGGGTTGTAGCGGCTGGAGGAGGTTATAGGGATAGGGAGGGGTGTAGGGGCTGGAGGAGGTTACAAAGATAGGGAGAGGTGTAGGGGCTGGAGGAGGTTACAGAGATAGGGAGGGGTGTAGGGGCTGGAGGAGGTGACAGAGATAGGGAGGGGTGTAGGGGCTGGAGGAGGTTACAGAGATAGGGAGGGGTGTAGGGGCTGAGGAGGTTACAGAGATAGGGAGGGGTGTAGGGGCTGGAGGAGGTTACGGAGATAGGGATAGTTGTAGGGGCTGGAGGAGGTTACGGAGATAGGGAGGGTTGTAGGGGCTGGAGGAGGTTACAGAGATAGGGAGGGTTTGTAGGGGGCTGGAGGAGGTTACAGAGATAGGGAGGGTTTTGTAGGGGGCTGGAGGAGGTTACAGAGATAGGGAGGGTTGTAGGGGCTGGAGGAGGTTACAGAGATAGGGAGGGTTGTAGGGGCTGGAGGAGGTTACAGAGATAGGGAGGGTTGTAGGGGCTGGAGGAGGTTACAGAGATAGGGAGCGTGTACGGACTGGAGGAGGTTACAGAGATAGGGAGGGTTGTAGGGGCTGGAGGAGGTTACAGAGATAGGGAGGGGTGTAGGGACTGGAGGAGGTTACAGAGATAGGGAGGGGTGTAGGGACTGGAGGAGGTTACAGAGATAGGGAGGGGTGTAGGGACTGGAGGAGGTTACAGAGATAGGGAGGGGTGTAGGGACTGGAGGAGGTTACAGAGATAGGGAGGGTTGTAGGGACTGGAGGTGTTATAGAGATAGGGAGGGTTGTAGGGACTGGAGGAGGTTACAGAGATAGGGAGGGTTTGTAGGTGCTGGAGGAGGTTACAGAGATAGGGAGGGGTGTAGGGGGCTGGAGGAGGTTACAGAGAAGGGAGGGTTGTAGGGACTGGAGGAGGTTACAGAGATAGGGAGGGTTTGTAGGTGCTGGAGGAGGTTACAGAGATAGGGAGGGGTGTAGGGGGCTGGAGGAGGTTACAGAGATAGGGAGGGTTGTAGGGACTGGAGGAGGTTACAGAGATAGGGAGGGTTTGTAGGTGCTGGAGGAGGTTACAGAGATAAGGAGGGTTGTAGTGCTGGAGGAGGTTACAGAGATAGGGAGGGGTGTAGGGGGCTGGAGGAGGTTACAGAGATAGGGAGGGTTGTAGGGGAGTGGAGAAGGTTACAGAGATAGGGAGGGGTGTAGGGGCTGGAGGAGGTTACAGAGATAGGGAGGGCTGTAGGGACTGGAGGAGGTTACAGAGATAGGGAGGGGGTGTAGCAGCTGGAGGAGATTACAGAGATAGGGAGGGGTGTAGGGGCTGGAGGAGATTACAGAGATAGGGCGGGTTGTAGGGGCTGGAGGAGGTTACAGAGATAGGGAGGGGTGTAGGGGCTGGAGGAGGTTACAGAGATAGGGAGGGGTGTAGGGCTGGAGGAGGTTACAGAGATAGGGAGGGGTGTAGGGGCTGGAGGAGGTTACAGAGATAGGGAGGGGTGTAGGGGCTGGAGGAGGTTACAGAGATAGGGAGGGGTGTAGGGGGCTGGAGGATGTTATAGAGATAGGGAGGGGTGTAGGGACTGGAGGAGGTTACAGAGATAGGGAGGGGTGTAGGGACTGGAGGAGGTTACAGAGATAGTGAGGGTTTGTAGGGGCTACAAACAAAGCAAGAAGAGTCAAATTGAAGAGGAAGCAGGGAAAAGTGCCGAAAAGGGGCCAAAAATGTGGGTGGGGCTTGAAAATGGTGTGCGCCTTTAATCGATTTACTGCCGGGGCCAAAAAATAAAGGGGCGGGAGTGGGTGTGTGTGGGTGGAGCGGGCCATCCCCTTTAAGAGTCCCCGGGGAGGCGCCCTGCGCATGCGCGGCTTTCCCACCTCCTCTTCCGGGTGCCGGTGAGTCTCTCTGCTGGATCGGGGTTTTTTGGAGCGGTGGGGGGGGGGGTCGGGTCTAATCGGCATCCATCCGCCCCCTGAACCGCAACGCCGCCCCGCGGGGCCCTGGCCCACCGTTGGGCAAGCGTCGGGCCTCCCCCCTGGCGCCGCCATTTCCTCCCCCGGGTGTTTTGGTTGGTGGGGGATGGCCCGATGGTGGTCTGTGTGTGTGTCTCTCTAACCTCCATTTTGTCTTCTCTTTCCCCAGGTCACAGCTGCAAATTGGGGCGCTCTGATTTTTAATTTTTTTTTTTGCAACCCCCCACCCTCCACCACCTCTCTCCATCAGCAGCCGTCCAGGAGCTTTATTGCAGACAGTCCCATCCTAACCTCCTCCTCCTGCTCAAGTCATGTTTGCCTGCATCAAGTTTGTTTTCATCACCAGCTTTGGTAAGAGAGAGGGAGGGAGGGGTGACCTCTGTGTTGGGACTGGACTGGACTGGACCCCCTCCAATGCAACCCGATGCATTTGCTGCATTGCAGTCAGGGGGGTGAATTTTGCATGAAAAGTATTGCATTCTGTATCTGCACCCTCCCCCCTCAAAACAAATGTCAATTTTTAAAAATTGGTTCAATTCTCTGACAACGAATTACTGCCGGGGTGGGGGTGGGAGGGTAGGGTGTGGGTGGGAGGGTAGGGGGGGGGAAATGCATTTGCTCCATTGCAGTCAGGGGGTGAATTTTGCATGAAAAGTATTGCATTCTGTATCTGCACCGTCCCCCCCAAAACAAATGTCAATTTTTAAAAATTGGTTCAATTCTCTGACAGCGAATTACTGCAAGGGTGGGGGGTGGGAGGGTAGGGTGTGGGTGGGGGTAGGGGGGGAAATGCATTTGCTCCATTGCAGTCAGGGGGTGAATTTTGCATTAAAAGTATTGCATTCTGTATCTGCACCCCCCCCCCCCCACCCCCCCAAAACAAATGTCAATTTTTTAAAAATTGGTTCAATTCTCTGACAACGAATTACTGCAGGGGTGGGGTTGGGAGGGTAGGGTGTGGGGGTAGGGGGGGGAAATGCATTTGCTCCATTGCAGTCAGGGGGTGAATTTTGCATTAAAAGTATTGCATTCTGTATCTGCCCCCCGAAAACAAATGTCATTTTTTAAAAATTGGTTCAATTCTCTGCAAATGAATCACTGCGGGGAGGGTGGGGGGGGGGAGGAGAGAGAAATGCATTTGCTCCATTGCAGTCAGGGGGGGTGAAATTTGCATGAAGAGTATTGCATTCTGTATCTGCAACCACCCCCCACCCCACACCACCCAAAACAAATGTCAATTTTTAAAAATGGTTCAATTCTCTGACAATGAATCATTGCAGAGGGGGAGGTGAGGAAATGCATTTGCTCCATTACAGTCAGGGGGTGAAGGAGGGAGAGAGAGAGGGAGGGAATGGAGAGGGGGGGAGGGAATGGAGAGAGAGAGGGGGAGGGAATGGAGAGAGAGAGGGGGGGAGGGAATGGAGAGAGAGAGGGGGAGGGAATGGAGAGAGAGAGAGGGGGGAGGGAATGGAGAGAGAGAGAGGGGGGAGGGAATGGAGAGAGAGTGGGGAGGGAATGGAGACAGAGGGGGGGGAGGGAATGGAGAGAGAGAGAGGGGGGAGGGAATGGAGAGAGAGGGGGGGGAGGGAATGGAGAGAGGGGGGGGGAGGGGAATGGAGAGAGAGAGGGGGGGAGGGAATGGAGAGAGAGAGGGGGGGGAGGGAATGGAGAGAGAGAGGGGGGGAGGGAATGGAGAGAGAGAGGGGGGGAGGGAATGGAGAGAGAGAGGGGGGGAGGGAATGGAGAGAGAGAGGGGGGGGAGGGAATGGAGAGAGAGGGGGGGGAGGGAATGGAGAGAGAGGGGGGGGGAGGGAATGGAGAGAGAGAGGGGGGAGGGAATGGAGAGAGAGAGGGGGGGGAGGGAATGGAGAGAGAGAGGGGGAGGGAATGGAGAGAGAGGGGGGAGGGAATGGAGAGAGAGGGGGGAGGGAATGGAGAGAGAGGGGTGGGGGGGGAGGGGAATGGAGAGAGAGGGGTGGGGGGGGAGGGGAATGGAGAGAGAGGGGTGGGGGGGGAGGGGAATGGAGGAGAGAGGGGTGGGGGGGGAGGGAATGGAGAGAGGGGGGGAGGGAATGGAGAGAGGGGGGGGAGGGAATGGAGAGAGGGGGGGGAGGGAATGGGGAGAGGGGGGGGAGGGAATGGAGAGAGGGGGGGGAGGGAATGGAGAGAGGGGGGGAGGGAATGGAGAGAGGGGGGGGAGGGAATGGAGAGAGGGGGGGAGGGAATGGAGAGAGGGGGGGGAGGGAATGGAGAGAGGGGGGGAGGGAATGGAGAGAGGGGGGGAGGGAATGGAGAGAGGGGGGGAGGGAATGGAGAGAGGGGGGGAGGGAATGGAGAGAGGGGGGGAGGGAATGGAGAGAGGGGGGGGAGGGAATGGAGAGAGGGGGGGGAGGGAATGGAGAGAGGGGGGGAGGGAATGGAGAGAGAGAGGGAGGGGGAGGGAATGGAGAGAGAGAGGGGGAGGGAATGGAGAGAGAGAGGGGGAGGGAATGGAGAGAGAGGGGTGGAGGGAATGGAGAGAGAGAGGGGGGGGGAGGGAATGGAGAGAGAGAGGGAGAGGGAGGGAATGGAGAGAGAGAGAGGGGGGAGGGAGGGAGAGGGTGAAGAGGGAGGGGGGATGGAGAGAGAGGAGGGAGGGGGAGGGATGGGAGAGGAGAGAGGGGGGAGGGAATGGGAGAGAGAGGGGGGGAGGGAATGGAGAGAGAGGGGGTGGGGGGGAGGAAATGGGAGGAGAGGAGGTGGGGGGGAGGGGAATGGAGAGAGAGGGGTGGGGGGGGAGGGAATGGAGGAGAGGGGTGGGGGAGGGAATGGAGAGAGGGGGGGAGGGAATGGAGAGAGGGGGGGAGGGAATGGAGAGAGGGGGGGGAGGGAATGGAGAGAGGGGGGGGAGGGGAATGGAGAGAGGGGGGGAGGGAATGGAGAGAGGGGGGGAGGGAATGGAGAGAGGGGGGGAGGGAATGGAGAGAGGGGGGAGGGAATGGAGAGAGAGAGGGAGGGAATGGAGAGAGAGAGGGAGGGAATGGGAGAGAGAGAGGGAGGGGGAGGGAATGGAGAGAGAGGGGGAGGAATGGAGAGAGAGAGGGGGGAGGGAATGGAGAGAGAGAGGGGGAGGGAATGGAGAGAGAGGAGGGGGGAGGGAATGGAGAGAGAGGAGGGAGAGGGAGGGAATGGAAGAGAGAGGAGAGAGAGAGGGGGAGGGAATGGAGAGAGAGAGGGAGGGGGGAGGGAATGGAGAGAGAGAGCGGGAGGGGGGAGGGAATGGAGAGAGAGAGGGGGGGAGGGAATGGAGAGAGAGGGGGGAGGGAATGGAGAGAGAGGGGTGGGGGGGGAGGGAATGGAGAGAGAGGGGTGGGGGGGGGAGGGAATGGAGAGGGGGGGGAGGGAATGGAGAGAGAGGGGTGGGGGGGGAGGGAATGGAGAGAGGGGGGGAGGGAATGGAGAGAGGGGGGAGGGAATGGAGAGAGGGGGGAGGGAATGGAGAGAGAGAGGAGGGGGGAGGGAATGGAGAGAGAGAGGGGGGAGGGAATGGAGAGAGAGAGGGGGAGGGAATGGAGAGAGAGAGGGGGGAGGGAATGGAGAGAGAGAGGGGGGGAGGGAATGGAGAGAGGGAGGGGGAGGGAATGGAGAGAGAGAGGGAAGGGAGGGGGAGGGAATGGAGAGAGAGGGAGGGGGGGAGGGAATGGAGAGAGAGAGGGGGGGAGGGAATGAGAGAGAGGGGGGGGGAGGGAATGGAGAGAGAGGGGTGGGGGGA
>JANJGN010001701.1:0-50000 GCA_026770705.1 Isurus oxyrinchus
ACACTGATATATGCCACACCCCTCACTGTAAAAACTCTGATATATCACACACCCCTCACTGTAACACTCTGATATATCCCAGAAGCTTCACAGTAACACTGTGATATATCGGACACTCCTCACTGTAATACTGTGATATATAACACACTCCTCACTGTAACACTCTGATATATCCCACACCCCTCACTGTAACAGTCTGATATACCCCACACCCCTCACTGTAACACTCTGATATATCCCACACCCCTCACTGTAACACTCTGATATATCCCACACCCCTCACTGTTACACTCTGATATATCCCACACCCCTCACTGTAACACTCTGATATATCCCACAACCCTCACTGTAACACTCTGATATAGCCCACACCCGTCACTGTAACACTCTGATATAGCCCACACCCCTCATTGTAACACTCTGTTATACCCCACACAAATCACAGTAACACTCTGATATATCCCACACCCCTCACTGTAACACTCTGATATATCCCACACCCCTCAATGTAACACAGTGATATATCCCACACCCCTCACTGTAACACTCTGTTATACCCCACACCACTCAAAGTAACACTCTGATATATCCCACACCCCTCACGGTAACACTCTGATATATCCCACACCCCTAAATGTAACAATCTGCTATATCCCACACCCCTCTCTGTAACGCACTGATATATCCCACACCCCTCATGAAACACTCTGATATATCCCACACCCCTCACTGTAACACTCTGATATAATCCCACACCCTTCACTGTAACTCTCTGATATATCCCACACCCCTCACTGTAACATTCTGATATATCACACACTCCTCATTGTAACACTGTGATATATCCCACACCCCTCACTGTAACAATCTGATATAACACACAGCCCTCTCCGTAACATTCTGATATATCACACACCCCTGTCTGTAACACTCTGATATATTCCACACCCCTCACTGTAACACTGTGATATATCCCACACCCCTCAGTGTAACACTCTGATATATCCCACACTCCTCACTGTAACAGTCTGATGTATCCCACAATCTAAATGTAACTCTCTGATATATCCCACAGCCCTCATTGTAACACTCTGATATATCCCACAACCTGACTGTAACACTCTGATATATCACACACCCTTCACTGTAACACTCTGATATACCCCACACCCCTCACTGTAACACTCTGATATATCCCACACCCCTCACTGTAACACTCTGATACATCCCACACCCCTCACTATAACACTCTGATATATCCCACATCCCTCACTGTAACACTCTGATATATTCCACACTCCTCACTGTAAAAGTCTGATATATCACACACCCTTCTCTGTAACACTCTGATATAACCGACACCCTTCACTGTAACACTCTGATATATCCCACACCCCTCACTGTAACACTCTGATATATCCCACATCCCTCACTGTAAGACTCTCATATAACACACACCCCTCTCTGTAACACTGTGTTATAATCCACAACCCTCACTGTCTGACTCTGATATATCCCACACCCCTCACTTTAACACTCTGATGTATCCCACAATCTAACTGTAACACACTGATATACCCCACACCCCTCACTGTAACACTCTGATATACCCAACATCCCTCACTGTAACACTCTGATATACCCCACACCTCTCACTGTTACACTCTGATAGAAACCAAACCCCACACTGTAACACTCTGAAATATCCCACACTCCTCTCTGTAACAATCTGATATACACCACAGACCTCACTGTAACACTCTGATATACCCCACACCTATCACAGTTACACTCCGATATATCCCACAATGCTCACTGTAAATCTCTGATATATCCCAGACCCCTCCCTGTAATACTGTTATACCACACAACCCTCACTGTAAAACTCTGATATACACCACACCCCTCTCTGCAACAATCTGATATATCCCATACCGCTCACTGTTTCACTCTGATATATCCCACACCCCTCTCTGTAACACTCTGATATATCCCACACAGCTCACTGTAACACTCTGATATATCCAACACCTCTCACTGTAACACACTGATATATTCCACACCCCTCACTGTAACACTCTGATATATCCCTCACCCCTCACTGTAACACACTGATATATCCCTAACCCTCACTGTAACACTCTGATATATCCCAAACCCCTCACTGTAACACTCTGATATATCCCACACCCCTCACTGTAACAATTTGATTTCTCCCACACCCCTCACTGTTAGACACTGATATAACCCACACCCCTCACTGTAACACTCTGATATATCCCACACCCCTCACTGTAACACTCTGATATATCCCACACCCCTCACTGTAACACTCTGATATATCACACACCCCTCACGGTAACACTGTGATATATCCCACACGCCTCACTGTAACACTCTGATACATCCCACACCCCTCACTATAACTCTCTGATATATCCCACATCCCTCACTGTAACACCCTGATATATTCCACACTCCTCACTGTAAAACCCTGATATATCCCACACACCTCTCTGCAACAATCTGATATAACCCACACCCAACACTGTAACACTCTGATATATCCCACACTCCTCTCTGTAACAATCGGATATACACCAAAGCCCTGACTGTAACACACTGATTTATCCCACAATCCTCACTGTAACACTCTGATATATCCGACACACCTCATTGTAACACTCTGATATATCCCACACCACCCACTGTAACACTCTGATATATCCCACACCCCTCACTGTAACCCTCTGATATATCCCACACCCCTCACTGTAACACTCTGATATATCCAACACCCCACATTCAAACACTCTGATATATCCCACACGCCTCACTGTAAAACACTGATATATCCCACACCCCTCAATGTAAAACTCTGATATATCACACACCACTCACTGGAACACTCTGATATATCCCACACCCCTCACTGTAACAGACTGATATATCCCACACCCCTCAATGTAACACTCTGATATATCCCACACACCTCACTGTAACACTCTGATATATCCCACACCCCTCACTGTAACACACTGATATATCCCACAACCCTCACTGTAACACTCTGATAAATCCCATACCCCTCAATGTAACACTATGATATATCCCACACCATTCACTGTAACACTCTGATATACCCCACACATGTCACTTTAACACACTGATATATCCCACACTCCTCTCTGTAACAATCTGATAGACACGACAGCCCTCACTGTAACACACTGATTTATCCCACACCCCTCACTGTAACACACTGATATATCCCACACTCCTCACTGTAACATTCTGATATACCCTACACCCCTCCCTGTAACACTCTGAAATATCCCACACCCCTCACTGTAACACACTGATATATCCCACACTCCTCACTGTAACATTCTGATATATCCCGCACCGCTCACTGTAACACTCTGACATACCCCACACCCCTCACTATAACACTGATATACCCGAAACACCTCACTGTAACACTCTGATATATCCCACACCCCTCACTGTAACACTATGATATATCCCACACCCCTCACTGTAACACTATGATATATCCCAGAACCCTCACTGTAACACTCTGATATACCTCACACACCTCACTGTAACACTCTGATATATCGCACACCCCTAAATGTAAAACTCTAATATAACCCACACCCCTCACTTTAACACTGATGTATCCCACACCCCTCACTGTATCACTCTGATATTTCCCACACACCTCACTGTAACACTCCGATATACACCACACCACTCACTGTAACACACTGATATACCCCACACCCCTCACTGTAACACCCTGGTATATCCCACACCCCTCACTGTAACACTCTGATATACACCACACCCCTCACTGTAACACACTGATATACCCCACACCAAGCACTGAAACACCCTGATATATCACACATCCCTCACTGTAACACTCTGATATATCCCACACTCCTCACTGTAACACTCTGATATAACCCACACACCTCACTGTAACAACCTGATATAGCGCACACCCTCACTGTAACACTCTGATATATCCCACACCCCTCACTGTAACACACTGATATACCCCACACCCCTCACTGTAACACTCTGATATATCCCACACCCATCACTATAACACTCTGATATATCCCACACCCTCACTGTAACACTCTGATATATCCCACACCCCTCACTGTAACACACTGATATACCCCACACCCCTCACTGTAACACTCTGATATATCCCACACTCCTCACTATAACACTCTGATATATCCCACACCCCTCACTGTAACACCCTGACATATCCCACATCCCTCACTGTAATACTCTGATATAAACCACACCCCTCACTGTAACACCCTGATATATCACACATCCCTCACTGTAACACTCTGATATAGCCCACAAACCTCACTGTAACACTCTGATATACCCCTCACCCCTCACTATAACACACTGATACATCCCACACCCCTCACTGTAACACTCTGATATTTCCCACACCCCTCACTGTAACACTATGATATACCCCACACCCCTCACTGTAACACTCTGATAAATCCCACACCCCTCACTGTAACACCCTGATATATCACACATCCCTCACTGTAACACTCTGATATATCCCACACTCCTCACTGTAACACTCTGATATAACCCACACACCTCACTGTAACACCCTGATATAGCGCACACCCTCACTGTAACACTCTGATATATCCCACACCCCTCACTGTAACACACTGATATACCCCACACCCCTCACTGTAACACTCTGATATATCCCACACCCATCACTATAACACTCTGATATACCCCACACCCCTCACTTTGACACTCTGATATACCACACACCCCTCACTGTAACACTCTGATATATCCCACACCCCTCACTGTATCACTCTGATATATCCCACTCCCCTCACTGTAACACTCTGATATATCCCACACCCCTCAATGTAACACTCTGATATTTCCCACACACCTCAAAGTAACACTCTGATATATCCCACACTCATCACTGTAACACTGATGTATCCCACACCCCTCACTGTGACACTCTGATATACCACACACCCCTCACTGTAACAATCTGATATATCCCACATCCCCAAAAGAAACACTCTGATATATCCCACACCCTTCAAAGTAACACTCTGATATAGCCCACAAACCTCACTGTAACACTCTGATATACCCCTCACCCCTCACTATAACACACTGATATATCCCACACCCCTCACTGTAACACTCTGATATTTCCCACACCCCTCACTGTAACACTATGATATACCCCACACCCCTCACTGTAACACTCTGATAAATCCCATACTCCTCACTGTAACACTCTGATATATCTCACACCCCTCACTGTAACACACTGATATATCCCACACCTCTCACTGTAACACTCTGATATTTCCCACACCCCTCACTGTAACACTCTGATAAATCCCACACCCCTCACTGTAACACACTGATGTATCCCACACCCCTCTTGTAACACTCTGATATACCCCACACCCCTCACTGTAAAACACTGAAATATCCCACACCCCTCACTGTAACACTCTGATATATCCCACACCCCTCACTGTAACACTCTGATATATCTCACACCCCTCACTGTAACACACTGATATATCCCACACCACTCACTGTAACACTCTGATATATCCCACACACATCACAGTAACACTCTGATATATCCCACACCCCTCACTGTAAAACTCTGATATATCCCACACCCCTGACTGTAACACTATGATATATCCCACACACCTCACTGTAACACTCTGATATATCCCACACCACTCACTGTAACACTCTGATATATCCCACACCCCTCACTGTAACACTCTGATATATCCCAGACACCTCACTGTAACACTCTGATATACCCCACACAACTCACTGTAACACTCTGATATATACCACACCCCTTAGTGTAACACTATGATAGACCCCACACCCCTCACTGTAATACTCTAATATATCCCACACCCCTCACTGTAACAATCTGTTATATCCCACGCCCCTCACTGTAACACTCTGATATATCCCACACCCCTCTCTGTAACACCATGATATATCCCACATCCCTCACTGTAGCACTCTGATATAACCCACACACCTCACTCTAACACTATGATATACACCACACCCCTCAGTGTAAAACTGTGATATATCCCACACTCCTCACTGTAACACTCTGATATTCACCACACCCCTCACTGTAACACTCTGATATACCCCACACCCCTCACTGTAACACACTGGTATATCCCACACCTCTCACTGTAACACTCTGATATACACCACACCCCTCACTGTAACACACTGATATACCCCACACACCTCACTGTAACACCCTGATATAGCCCACACCCTCACAGTAACACTCTGATATATCCCACACCCCTCACTGTAACACACTGATATACCCCTCACCCCTCACTGTAACACTCTGATATATCCCACACCCATCACTATAACACTCTGATATATCCCACACCCTCACTGTAACTCTCTGATATATCCCACACCCCTCACTGTAACACACTGATATACCCCACACCCCTCACTGTAACACTCTGATATATCCCACACTCCTCACTATAACACTCTGATATATCCCACACCCCTCACTGTAACACCCTGACATATCCCACATCCCTCACTGTAATACTCTGATATAACCCACACCCCTCACTCTAACACTCTGAAATACCCCACACCCCTCGGTAACACTCTGATATAACACACACCCCTCACTGTAACACTCTGATATATCCCACACTCATCACTGTAACACTGATATATCCCACAACCCTCACTGTAACACTCTGATATACCCCACACCCCTCACTGTGACACTCTGATATACCACACACCCCTCACTGTAACACTCTGATATATCCCACACCCCTCACTGTATCACTCTGATATGTCCCACTCCCCTCACTGTAACACTCTGATATATCCCACACCCCTCAATGTAACACTCTGATATTTCCCACACACCTCAAAGTAACACTCTGATATATCCCACACTGATCACTGTAACACTGATGTATCCCACACCCCTCACTGTGACACTCTGATATACCACACACCCCTCACTGTAACAATCTGATATATCCCACATCCCCAAAAGAAACACTCTGATATTTCCCACACCCATCAAAGTAACACTCTGATATAGCCCACAAACCTCACTGTAACACTCTGATATACCCCTCACCCCTCACTATAACACACTGATATATCCCACACCCCTCACTGTAACACTCTGATATTTCCCACACCCCTCACTGTAACACTATGATATACCCCACACCCCTCACTGTAACACTCTGATAAATCCCATACCCCTCACTGTAACACTCTGATATATCTCACACCCCTCACTGTAACACACTGATATATCCCACACCTCTCACTGTAACACTCTGATATTTCCCACACCCCTCACTGTAACACTCTGATAAATCCCACACCCCTCACTGTAACACTCTGATGTATCCCACACCCCTCTTGTAACACTCTGATATACCCCACACCCCTCACTGTAACACACTGAAATATCCCACACCCCTCACTGTAACACTCTGATATATCCCACACCCCTCACTGTAACACTCTGATATATCTCACACCCCTCACTGTAACACACTGATATATCCCACACCACTCACTGTAACACTCTGATATATCCCACACACATCACAGTAACACTCTGATATATCCCACACCCCTCACTGTAAAACTCTGATATGTCCCACACCCCTCACTGTAACACTATGATATATCGCACACACCTCACTGTAACACTCTGATATATCCCACACCACTCACTGTAACACTCTGATATATCCCACACCCCTCACTGTAACACTCTGATATATCCCAGACACCTCACTGTAACACTCTGATATACCCCACACAACTCACTGTAACACTCTGATATATAACACACCCCTTAGTGTAACACTATGATAGACCCCACACCCCTCACTGTAACACTCTGATATATCCCACACCCCTCACTGTAACACTCTGTTATATCCCACGCCCCTCACTGTAACACTCTGATATATCCCACACCCCTCTCTGTAACACCATGATATATCCCACATCCCTCACTGTAGCACTCTGATATAACCCACACACCTCACTCTAACACTATGATATACACCACACCCCTCAGTGTAAAAACGTGATATATCCCGCACTCCTCACTGTAACACTCTGATGTACACCACACCCCTCACTGTAACACTCTGATATACCCCACACCCCTCACTGTAACACACTGGTATATCCCACACCTCTCACTGTAACACTCTGATATACACCACACCCCTCACTGTAACACACTGATATACCCCACACACCTCACTGTAACACCCTGATATAGCCCACACCCTCACTGTAACACTCTGATATATCCCACACCCCTCACTGTAACACACTGATATACCCCACACCCCTCACTGTAACACTCTGATATATCCCACACCCATCACTATAACACTCTGATATATCCCACACCCTCACTGTAACACTCTGATATATCCCACACCCCTCACTGTAACACACTGATATACCCCACACCCCTCACTGTAACACTCTGATATATCCCACACTCCTCACTATAACACTCTGATATATCCCACACCCCTCACTGTAACACTCTGACATATCCCACATCCCTCACTGTAATACTCTGATATAACCCACACCCCTCACTCTAACAATCTGATATACCCCACACCCCTCGGTATCACTCTGATATAACATACACCCCTCACTGTAACACTCTGATATATCCCACGCTCATCACTGTAACACTGATATATCCCACAACCCTCACTGTAACACTCTGATATACCCCACACCCCTCACTGTGACACTCTGATATACCACACAGCCCTCACTGTAACACTCTGATATATCCCACACTCATCACTGTAACACTCGGATATATCCCACACCCCTCAATGTAACACTATGTTAGACCCCACACCCCTCACTGTAACACTCTGATATATCCCACACCCCTCACTGTAACACTCTGATATATCCGACACCCCTCAGTGTAACACCCTGATATATCCCACATCCCTCACTTTAACAATCTGATATATCCCACACCCCTCACTGTAACACTCTGATATACCCCACACCCCTCACTGTAACACCCTGATATATCCCAGACCCCTCACTGTAACACCCTGATAAACCCCACACCCTCATTGTTACACTCTGATATATCCCACACCACTCACTGTAACACTCTGATATATCCCACACCCCTCAATGTAACACTCTGATATATCCCACACCCCTCAATGTAACACTCTGATATACACCACACCCCTCAATGTAACACACTGATATAACCCACACACCTCACTGTGACACTCTGATATATCCCACACCACTCACTGTAACACTCTGATATATCCCACACACCTCACTGTAACACTCTGATATATCCCACACCCCTCAATGTAACACTCTGATATACACCACACCCCTCAATGTAACACACTGATATAACCCACACTCCTCACTGTGACACTCTGATATATCCCACACCCCTCACTGTAACACTCTGATATATCCCACACCCCTCACTGTAACACTCTGATATATCCCACACCCCTCACTGTAACACTCTGATATACTCCACACCACTCACTGTAACACTCTGATATATCCCACACCCTTCACTGTAACACTCTGATATACCCCACACCCCTCACTGTAACACTCTGATATATCCCACACCCCTCATTGTAACAATCTGATATATACCACACCCCTCACTGTAACACTCTGATATATCCTACACCCTCACTTTAACACTCTTATATACCCCACACCCTTCACTGTAACACACTGATATATCCCACACCCCTCACTGTAACACTATGATATATCCCACACACCTCCCTGTAACACTCTGATATATCCCACAACCCTCACTGTCACACTCTGATATATCACACACCTCTCACTGTAACACTCTGATATATCACACACCCCTCCCTGTAACACTCTGATACACCCCACACCCCTCACTGTAACACTCTGATATATCCCACACCCCTCACTGTAACACTATGATATATCCCACACCCCTTACTGTACCACTCTGATATATCCCACACCCCTCACAGTAACACTCTGATATATCCCACACACCTCACTGTAGCACACTGATATATCCCTCAAAGCTCACTGTAACACTCTGATAGTTCACACTCCCCTCACTGTAACACTCGGATATATCACACACCCCTCACTGTAACACTCTGACATATCCCACAAATCTCACTGTAACACTCAAATATAACCCTCACCCCTCACTGTAACACTCTGATATATCCCACACCCCTCACTGTAACACTCTCATATATCCCACACCCCTCACTGTAACACTGATATATCTCAAAGCCCTCACTGTAACACTCTGATATATCTCACACCCCTCAATGTAACACTCTGATATTTCACCCAGCCCTCACTGTAACACTGTGATAATTCCCACACCTCTCACTGTAACACTCTGATATATCCCACGCCCCTCACTGTAACACTCTGATATATTCCACACTCCTCACTGTAAAACCCTGATATAACCCACACTCCTCTCTGTAACAATCTGATATACACCACAGCCCTGACTGTAACACACTGATTTATCCCACATTCCTAACTGTAACACTCTGATATATCCGACACCCCTCATTGTAACACTCTGATATATCCCACACCACCCACTGTAACACTCTGATATATCCCACACCCCTCACTGTAACACTCTGATATATCCAACACCCCACATTCAAACACTCTGATATATCCCACACGCCTCACTGTAAAACACTGATATATCCCACACCCCTCAATGTAAAACTCTGATATATCCCACACCCCTCACTGGAACACTCTGATATATCCCACACCCCTCACTGTAACAGACTGATATATCCCACACCCCTCAATGTAACACTCTGATATATCCCACACCCCTCACTGTAACACTCTGATATATCCCACACCCCTCACGGTAACACACTCATATATCCCACACCCCTCACTGTAACACTCTTATAAATCCCATACCCCTCAAAGTAACACTATGATATACCCACACCATTCACTGTAACACTCTGATATACCCCACACATGTCACTTTAACACACTGATATATCCCACACTCCTCACTGTAACATTCTGATATATCCCGCACCGCTCACTGTAACACTCTGATATACCCCACACCCCTCACTATAACACTGATATACCCGAAACACCTCACTGTAACACTCTGATATATCCCACACCCCTCACTGTAACACTATGATATATCCCACACCCCTCACTGTAACACTATGATATATCCCAGACCCCTCACTGTAACACTCTGATATACCTCACACACCTCACTGTAACACTCTGATATATCGCACACCCCTAAATGTAACACTCTAATATAACCCACACCCCTCACTTTAACACTGATGTATCCCACACCCCTCACTGTAACACTCTGATATTTGCCACACAGCTCACTGTAACACTCTGATATACACCACACCCCTCACTGTAACACACTGATATACCCAACACCCCTCACTGTAACACCCTGGTATATCCCACACCCCTCACTGTAACACTCTGATATACACCACACCCCTCACTGTAACACACTGATATACCCCACACCCCTCACTGTAACACCCTGATATATCTCACATCCCTCACCGTAACACTCTGATATATCCCACACTCCTCACTGTAACACTCTGATATACCACACACACCTCACTGTAACACCCTGATATAGCCCACACCCTCACTGTAACACTCTGATATATCCCACACCCCTCACTGTAACACACTGATATACCCCACACCCCTCACTGTAACACTCTGATATATCCCACACCCATCACTATAACACTCTGATATATCCCACACCCTCACTGTAAATATCTGATATATCCCACACCCCTCACTGTAACACACTGATATACCCCACACCCCTCACTGTAACACTCTGATATATCCCACACTCCTCACTATAACACTCTGATATATCCCACACCCCTCACTGTAACACCCTGACATATCCCACATCCCTCACTGTAATACTCTGATATAACCCACACCCCTCACTCTAACACTCTGATATACCCCACACCCCACGGTAACACTCTGATATAACACACACCCCTCACTGTAACACTCTGATATATCCCACACTCATCACTGTAACACTGATATATCCCACAACCCTCACTGTAACACTCTGATATACCCCACACCCCTCACTGTGACACTCTGATATACCACACACCCCTCACTGTAACACTCTGATATATCCCACACTCATCACTGTAACACTGATGTATCCCACACTCATCACTGTTACACTCTGATATATCCCACACCCCTCACTGTAACACTCTGATATTTCCCACACACCTCAAAGTAACACTCTGATATATCCCACACTCATCACTGTAACACTGATGTATCCCACACCCCTCACTGTGACACTCTGATATACCACACACCCCTCACTGTAACAATCTGATATATCCCACATCCCCAAAAGAAACACTCTGAGATTTCCCACACCCATCAAAGAAAACTCTGATATACCCCACACACCTCACTGTAACACTCTGATATACCCCTCACCCCTCACTATAACACACTGATATATCCCACACCCCTCACTGTAACACTCTGATATTTCCCACAACCCTCACTGTAACACTCTGATAAATCCCACACCCCTCACTGTAACACTCTGATGTATCCCACACCCCTCTTGTAACACTCTGATATACCCCACACCCCTCACTGTAACACACTGAAATATCCCACACCCCTCACTGTAACACTCTGATATATCCCACACCCCTCACTGTAACACTCTGATATATCTCACACCCCTCACTGTAACACACTGGTATGTCCCACACCACTCACTGTAACACTCTGATATATCCCACACACATCACAGTAACACTCTGATATATCCCACAGCCCTCACTGTAAAACTCTGATATATCCCACACCCCTCACTGTAACACTATGATATATCCCACACACCTCACTGTAACACTCTGATATATCCCACACCCCTCACTGTAACACTCTGATATATTCCACAACCCTCACTGTAACACACTGATATATCCCAGACACCTCACTGTAACACTCTGATATACCCCACACACCTCACTGTAACACTCTGATATATACCACACCCCTTAGTGTAACACTATGATAGACCCCACACCCCTCACTGTAACACTCTGATATATCCCACACCCCTCACTGTAACACTCTGTTATATCCCACGCCCCTCATTGTAACAATCTGATATATCCCACACCCCTCTCTGTAACACCATGATATATCCCACATCCCTCACTGTAGCACTCTGATAAAACCCACACACCTCACAATAACACTATGATATACACCACACACCTCAGTGTAACACCCTGATATATCCCACACTCCTCACTGTAACACTTTGATATACACCAAACACCTCACTGTAACACTCTGATATTCCCACACCCCTCACGGTAACACACTGGTATATCCCACACCCCTCACTGTAACACTCTGATATACACCACACCCCTCACTGTAACACACTGATATACCCCACACCCCTCACTGTAACACCCTGATATATCACACATCCCTCACTGTAACACTCTGATATATCCCACACTCCTAACTGTAACACTCTGATATACCCCACACACCTCACTGTAACACCCTGATATAGCCCACACCCTCACTGTAACACTCTGATATATCCCACACCCCTCACTGTAACACACTGATATACCCCACACCCCTCACTGTAACACTCTGATATATCCCACACCCCTCACTGTAACACTCTGATATATCTCACACCCCTCACTGTAACACACTGGTATATCCCACACCACTCACTGTAACACTCTGATATATCCCACACACATCACAGTAACACTCTGATATATCCCACAGCCCTCACTGTAAAACTCTGATATATCCCACACCCCTCACTGTAACACTATGATATATCCCACACACCTCACTGTAACACTCTGATATATCCCACACCCCTCACTGTAACACTCTGATATATTCCACACCCCTCACTGTAACACTCTGATATATCCCAGACACCTCACTGTAACACTCTGATATACCCCACACACCTCACTGTAACACTCTGATATATACCACACCCCTTAGTGTAACACTATGATAGACCCCACACCCCTCACTGTAACACTCTGATATATCCCACACCCCTCACTGTAACACTCTGTTATATCCCACGCCCCTCATTGTAACACTCTGATATATCCCACACCCCTCTCTGTAACACCATGATATATCCCACATCCCTCACTGTAGCACTCTGATATAACCCACACACCTCACAATAACACTATGATATACACCACACACCTCAGTGTAACACCCTGATATATCCCACACTCCTCACTGTAACACTTTGATATACACCAAACACCTCACTGTAACACTCTGATATACCCCACACCCCTCACTGTAACACACTGGTATATCCCACACCCCTCACTGTAACACTCTGATATACACCACACCCCTCACTGTAACACACTGATATACCCCACACCCCTCACTGTAACACCCTGATATATCACACATCCCTCACTGTAACACTCTGATATATCCCACACTCCTAACTGTAACACTCTGATATACCCCACACACCTCACTGTAACACCCTGATATAGCCCACACCCTCACTGTAACACTCTGATATATCCCACACCCCTCGGTATCACTCTGATATAACACACACTCCTCACTGTAACACTCTGATATATCCCACGCTCATCACTGTAACACTGATATATCCCACAACCCTCACTGTAACACTCTGATATACCCCATACCCCTCACTGTGACACTCTGATATACCACACAGCCCTCACTGTAACACTCTGATATATCCCACACTCATCACTGTAACACTGATGTATCCCACCCTCATCACTGTTACACTCTGATATATCCCACACCCCTCACTGTAACACTCTGATATATCCTACACCCTCACTTTAACACTTTTATATACCCCACACCCCTCACTGTAACACCCTGATATATCCCACATCCCTCACTGTAACACTCTGATATATCCCACACCCTTCACTGTAACTCACTAATATACCCCACACCCCTCACTGTAACACTCTGATATATCCCACACCCCTCCCTGTAACACTCTGATATATCCCACAACCCTCACTGTCACACTCTGATATATCACACACCTCTCACTGTAACACTCTGATATATCACACACCTCTCACTGTAACACTCTGATATATCCCACACCCATCACTGTAACACTCTGATATACCCCACACACCTCACTGTAACACTGATATATCCCACACCCCTCACTGTAACACTATGATATACCCCACACCCCTCACTGTAACACTCTGCTAAATCCCATACCCCTCACTGTAACACTCTGATATATCTCACACCCCTCACTGTAACACACTGATATATCCAACACCTCTCACTGCAACACTCTGATATTTCCCACACCCCTCACTGTAACACTCTGATAAATCCCACACCCCTCACTGTAACACTCTGATATATCTCACACCCCTCACTGTAACACTCTGATATATCCCACACCACTCACTGTAACACTCTGATATATCCCACACCACCCACTGTAACACACTGATATATCCCACACACATCACAGTAACACTCTGATATATCCCACACCCCTCAATGTAACACTCTGATATATCCCACACCCCTCAAGTAAAACTCTGATATATCCCACACCCCTCACTGTAACACTCTGATATATCCCACACACCTCATTGTAGCACTCTGATATACGCCAAACCCCTCACTGTAACACACTGATATATCCAATACCCTCACTGCAACACTCTGATATATCCCACACCCCTCTCTGTAACACTCTGATATATCCCACACCCCTCACTGTAACACTCTGATATATCCCACACCTCTCACTGTAACACTCTGATATATCCCACACCCTTCACCTTAACTCACTGATGTACGCCTCACCCCTCACTGTAACACTCTGATATATCCCACACCCCTCACTGTAACACTTTGATATACACCAAACACCTCACTGTAACACTCTGATATTCCCACACCCCTCACTGTAACACACTGGTATATCCCACACCCCTCACTGTAACACTCTGATATACACCACACCCCTCACTGTAACACACTGATATACCCCACACCCCTCACTGTAACACCCTGATATATCACACATCCCTCACTGTAACACTCTGATATATCCCACACTCCTAACTGTAACACTCTGATATACCCCACACACCTCACTGTAACACCCTGATATAGCCCACACCCTCACTGTAACACTCTGATATATCCCACACCCCTCACTGTAACACACTGATATAACCCACACCCCTCACTGTAACACTCTGATATATCCCACACCCCTCACTGTAACACTCTGATATATCTCACACCCCTCACTGTAACACACTGGTATATCCCACACCACTCACTGTAACACCCTGATATATCCCAGACCCCTCACTGTAACACTCTGATATACCCCACACCCCTCAATGTAAAACCCTGATATACCCCACACCCTCATTGTTACACTCTGATATATCCCACACCACTCACTGTAACACTCTGATATATCCCACACACCTCACTGTAACACGCTGATATATCCCACACCCCTCAATGTAACACTCTGATATACACCACACCCCTCACTGTAACACAATGATATAACCCACACTCCTCACTGTGACACTCTGATATATCCCACACCCCTCACTGTAACACACTGATATATCCCACACCCCTCACTGTAACACTCTGATATATCCCACACCCCTCACTGTAACACTCTGATATATCCCACACCCCTCACTGTAACACTCTGATATTTCCCACACCCCTCACTGTAACACTCTGATATATCCCACACCCCTCACTGTAACACTCTGATATACCCCACACCCCTCAATGTAACACAGATATATCCCACTCCCCTCACTGTAACACTCTGATATATACCACACCCCTCACTGTAACACTCTCATATATCCCACACCCCTCACTGTAACAATCTGATATATACCACACCCCTCACTGTAACACTCTGATATATCCTACACCTCTCACTGCAACACTCTGATATTTCCCACAACCCTCACTGTAACACTCTGATAAATCCCACACCCCTCACTGTAACACTCTGATGTATCCCACACCCCTCTTGTAACACTCTGATATACCCCACACACCTCACTGTAACACCCTGATATATCCCACACCCCTCACTGTAACACTCTGATATACCCCACACCCCTCACTGTAACACCCTGATATATCCCACACCCCTCACTGTAACACTCTGATATACCCCACACCCCTCACTGTAACACACTGAAATATCCCACACCCCTCACTGTAACAGTCTGATATATCCCACACCCCTCACTGTAACACTCTGATATATCTCACACCCCTCACTGTAACACACTGGTATATCCCACACCACTCACTGTAACACTCTGATATATCCCACACACATCACAGTAACACTCTGATATATCCCACAGCCCTCACTGTAAAACTCTGATATATCCCACACCCCTCACTGTAACACTATGATATATCCCACACACCTCACTGTAACACTCTGATATATCCCACACCCCTCACTGTAACACTCTGATATATTCCACACCCCTCACTGTAACACACTGATATATCCCAGACACCTCACTGTAACACTCTGATATACCCCACACACCTCACTGTAACACTCTGATATATACCACACCCCTTAGTGTAACACTATGATAGACCCCACACCCCTCACTGTAACACTCTGATATATCCCACACCCCTCACCGTAACACTCTGTTATATCCCACGCCCCTCATTGTAACACTCTGATATATCCCACACCCCTCTCTGTAACACCATGATATATCCCACATCCCTCACTGTAGCACTCTGATATAACCCACACACCTCACAATAACACTATGATATACACCACACACCTCAGTGTAACACCCTGATATATCCCACACTCCTCACTGTAACACTTTGATATACACCAAACACCTCACTGTAACACTCTGATATTCCCACACCCCTCACTGTAACACACTGGTATATCCCACACCCCTCACTGTAACACTCTGATATACACCACACCCCTCACTGTAACACACTGATATACCCCACACCCCTCACTGTAACACCCTGATATATCACACATCCCTCACTGTAACACTCTGATATATCCCACACTCCTAACTGTAACACTCTGATATACCCCACACACCTCACTGTAACACCCTGATATAGCCCACACCCTCACTGTAACACTCTGATATATCCCACACCCCTCACTGTAACACACTGATATACCCCACACCCCTCACTGTAACACTCTGATATATCCCACACCCCTCACTGTAACACTCTGATATATCTCACACCCCTCACTGTAACACACTGGTATATCCCACACCACTCACTGTAACACTCTGATATATCCCACACACATCACAGTAACACTCTGATATATCCCACAGCCCTCACTGTAAAACTCTGATATATCCCACACCCCTCACTGTAACACTATGATATATCCCACACACCTCACTGTAACACTCTGATATATCCCACACCCCTCACTGTAACACTCTGATATATTCCACACCCCTCACTGTAACACTCTGATATATCCCAGACACCTCACTGTAACACTCTGATATACCCCACACACCTCACTGTAACACTCTGATATATACCACACCCCTTAGTGTAACACTATGATAGACCCCACACCCCTCACTGTAACACTCTGATATATCCCACACCCCTCACTGTAACACTCTGTTATATCCCACGCCCATCATTGTAACACTCTGATATATCCCACACCCCTCTCTGTAACACCATGATATATCCCACATCCCTCACTGTAGCACTCTGATATAACCCACACACCCCACAATAACACTATGATATACACCACACACCTCAGTGTAACACCCTGATATATCCCACACTCCTCACTGTAACACTTTGATATACACCAAACACCTCACTGTAACACTCTGATATACCCCACATCCCTCACTGTAACACGCTGGTATATCCCACACCCCTCACTGTAACACTCTGATATACACCACACCCCTCACTGTAACACACTGATATACCCCACACCCCTCACTGTAACACCCTGATATATCACACATCCCTCACTGTAACACTCTGATATATCCCACACTCCTAACTGTAACACTCTGATATACCCCACACACCTCACTGTAACACCCTGATATAGCCCACACCCTCACTGTAACACTCTGATATATCCCACACCCCTCACTTTAACACACTGATATACCCCACACCCCTCACTGTAACACTCTGATATATCCCACACCCATCACTATAACACTCTGATATATCCCACACCATCACTGTAACACTCTGATATATCCCACACCCCTCACTGTAACACACTGATATACCCCACACCCCTCACTGTAACACTCTGATATATCCCACACTCCTCACTATAACACTCTGATATATCCCACACCCCTCACTGTAACACTCTGACATATCCCACATCCCTCACTGTAATACTCTGATATAACCCACACCCCTCTCTCTAACACTCTGATATACCCAACACCCCTCGGTATCACTCTGATATAACACACACTCCTCACTGTAACACTCTGATATATCCCACGCTCATCACTGTAACACTGATATATCCCACAACCCTCACTGTAACACTCTGATATACCCCATACCCCTCACTGTGACACTCTGATATACCACACAGCCCTCACTGTAACACTCTGATATATCCCACACTCATCACTGTAACACTGATGTATCCCACACTCATCACTGTTACACTCTGATATATCCCACAACCCTCAATGTAACACTATGTTAGACCCCACACCCCTCACTGTAACACTCTGATATATCCCACACCCCTCACTGTAACACTCTGATATATCCGACACCCCTCAGTGTAACACCCTGATATATCCCACATCCCTCACTTTAACACTCTGATATACCCCACGCCCCTCACTGTAACACCCTGATATATCCCAGACCCCTCACTGTAACACTCTGATATACCCCACACCCCTCAATGTAAAACCCTGATATACCCCACACCCTCATTGTTACACTCTGATATATCCCACACCACTCACTGTAACACTCTGATATATCCCACACACCTCACTGTAACACGCTGATATATCCCACACCCCTCAATGTAACACTCTGATATACACCACACCCCTCACTGTAACACAATGATATAACCCACACTCCTCACTGTGACACTCTGATATATCCCACACCCCTCACTGTAACACACTGATATATCCCACACCCCTCACTGTAACACTCTGATATATCCCACACCCCTCACTGTAACACTCTGATATATCCCACACCCCTCACTGTAACACTCTGATATTTCCCACACCCCTCACTGTAACACTCTGATATATCCCACACCCCTCACTGTAACACTCTGATATACCCCACACCCCTCAATGTAACACAGATATATCCCACTCCCCTCACTGTAACACTCTGATATATACCACACCCCTCACTGTAACACTCTCATATATCCCACACCCCTCACTGTAACAATCTGATATATACCACACCCCTCACTGTAACACTCTGATATATCCTACACCCTCAGTTTAACACTCTTATATACCCCACACCCCTCACTGTAACACACTGATATATCCCACACCCCTCACTGTAACACTCTGATATATCCCACACCCCTCCCTGTAACACTCTGATATATCCCACAACCCTCACTGTCACACTCTGATATATCACACACCTCTCACTGTAACACTCTGATATATCACACACCCCTCCCTGTAACACTCTGATATACCCCACACCCCTCACTGTAACACTCTGATATATCCCACACCCCTCACTGTAACACTATGATATATCCCACACCCCTTACTGTACCACTCTGATATATCCCACACCCCTCACAGTAACACTCTGATATATCCCACACACCTCACTTTAGCACACTGATATATCCCTCAAAGCTCACTGTAACACTCTGATAGTTCACACTCCCCTCACTGTAACCCTCGGATATATCACACACCCCTCACTGTAACACTCTGATATATCCCACACACCTCACTGTAACACTCAAATATAACCCTCACCCCTCACTGTAACACTCTGATATATCCCACACCCCTCACTGTAACACTCTCATATATCCCACACCCCTCACTGTAACACTGATATATCTCAAAGCCCTCACTGTAACACTCTGATATATATCACACCCCTCACTGTAACACTCTGATATTTCACCCAGCCCTCACTGTAACACTGTGATATTTCCCACACCTCTCACTGTAACACTCTGATATATCCCACGCCCCTCACTGTAACACTCTGATATATCCCACATCCCTCACTGTAACACTCTGATATATCCCACACCACTCACTGTAACACTCTGATATATCCCACACCTCTCACTGTAACACTCTGATATATCCCACACCCTTCACTTTAACTCACTGATATACACCTCACCCCTCACTGTAACACTCTGATATATCCCACACCCCTCACTGTAACACTCTGATATACCCCACACCCCTCACTGTAACACTCTGATATATCCCACCCCCCTCACTGTAACACTCTGATATACCCCACACCCCTCACTGTAACACTCTGATATATCCCACACCCCTCACTGTAACAATCTGATATATACCACACCCCTCACTGTAACACTCTGATATATCCTACACCCTCACATTAACACTTTTATATACCCCACACCCCTCACTGTAACACCCTGATATATCCCACATCCCTGACTGTAACACTCTGATATATCCCACACCCTTCACTGTAACTCACTAATATACCCCACACCCCTCACTGTAACACTCTGATATATCCCACACCCCTCACTGTAACACTCTGATATTTCCCACACCCCTCACTGTAACACTCTGATATATCCCACACCCCTCACTGTAACACTCTGATATACCCCACACCCCTCAATGTAACACAGATATATCCCACTCCCCTCACTGTAACACTCTGATATATACCACACCCCTCACTGTAACACTCTCATATATCCCACACCCCTCACTGTAACAATCTGATATATACCACACCCCTCACTGTAACACTCTGATATATCCTACACCCTCAGTTTAACACTCTTATATACCCCACACCCCTCACTGTAACACACTGATATATCCCACACCCCTCACTGTAACACTCTGATATATCCCACACCCCTCCCTGTAACACTCTGATATATCCCACAACCCTCACTGTCACACTCTGATATATCACACACCTCTCACTGTAACACTCTGATATATCACACACCCCTCCCTGTAACACTCTGATATACCCCACACCCCTCACTGTAACACTCTGATATATCCCACACCCCTCACTGTAACACTATGATATATCCCACACCCCTTACTGTACCACTCTGATATATCCCACACCCCTCACAGTAACACTCTGATATATCCCACACACCTCACTTTAGCACACTGATATATCCCTCAAAGCTCACTGTAACACCCTGATAGTTCACACTCCCCTCACTGTAACCCTCGGATATATCACACACCCCTCACTGTAACACTCTGATATATCCCACACACCTCACTGTAACACTCAAATATAACCCTCACCCCTCACTGTAACACTCTGATATATCCCACACCCCTCACTGTAACACTGTCATATATCCCACACCCCTCACTGTAACACTGATATATCTCAAAGCCCTCACTGTAACACTCTGATATATATCACACCCCTCACTGTAACACTCTGATATTTCACCCAGCCCTCACTGTAACACTGTGATATTTCCCACACCTCTCACTGTAACACTCTGATATATCCCACGCCCCTCACTGTAACACTCTGATATATCCCACATCCCTCACTGTAACACTCTGATATATCCCACACCACTCACTGTAACACTCTGATATATCCCACACCTCTCACTGTAACACTCTGATATATCCCACACCCTTCACTTTAACTCACTGATATACGCCTCACCCCTCACTGTAACACTCTGATATATCCCACACCCCTCACTGTAACACTCTGATATACCCCACACCCCTCACTGTAACACTCTGATATATCCCACCCCCCTCACTGTAACACTCTGATATACCCCACACCCCTCACTGTAACACTCTGATATATCCCACACCCTTCACTGTAACAATCTGATATATACCACACCGCTCACTGTAACACTCTGATATATCCTACACCCTCACTTTAACACTTTTATATACCCCACACCCCTCACTGTAACACCCTGATATATCCCACATCCCTGACTGTAACACTCTGATATATCCCACACCCTTCACTGTAACTCACTAATATACCCCACACCCCTCACTGTAACACTCTGATATATCCCACACCCCTCCCTGTAATACTCTGATATATCCCACAACCCTCACTGTCACACTCTGATATATCACACACCTCTCACTGTAACACTCTGATATATCACACACCTCTCACTGTAACACTCTGATATATCCCACACCCATCACTGTAACACTCTGATATACCCCACACACCTCACTGTAACACTGATATATCCCACACCCCTCACTGTAACACTATGATATACCCCACACCCCTCACTGTAACACTCTGATAAATCCCATACCCCTCACTGTAACACTCTGATATATCTCACACCCCTCACTGTAACACACTGATATATCCCACACCTCTCACTGCAACTCTCTGATATTTCCCACACCCCTCACTGTAACACTCTGATAAATCCCACACCCCTCACTGTAACACTCTGATATATCTCACACCCCTCACTGTAACACTCTGATATATCCCACACCACTCACTGTAACACTCTGATATATCCCACACCACTCACTGTAACACACTGATATATCCCACACACATCACAGTAACACTCTGATATATCCCACACCCCTCAATGTAACACTCTGATATATCCCACACCCCTCAAGTAAAACTCTGATATATCCCACACCCCTCACTGTAACACTCTGATATATCCCACACACCTCATTGTAGCACTCTGATATACGCCACACCCCTCACTGTAACACACTGATATATCCAATACCCTCACTGTAACACTCTGATATATCCCACACCACTCTCTGTATCACTCTGATATATCCCACGCCCCTCACTGTAACACTCTGATATATCCCACACCTCTCACTGTAACACTCTGATATATCCCACACCCTTCACTTTAACTCACTGATATACGCCTCACCCCTCACTGTAACACTCTGATATATCCCACACCCCTCACTGTAACACTCTGATATACCCCACACCCCTCACTGTAACACTCTGATATATCCCACCCCCCTCACTGTAACACTCTGATATACCCCACACCCCTCACTGTAACACTCTGATATATCCCACACCCCTCACTGTAACTATCTGATATATACCACACCCCTCACTGTAACACTCTGATATATCCTACACCCTCACTTTAACACTCTGATATATCCCACACCCTTCACTGTAACTCACTAATATACCCCACACCCCTCACTGTTACACTCTGATATATCCCACACCCCTCCCTGTAACACTCTGATATATCCCACAACCCTCACTGTCACACTCTGATATATCACACACCTCTCACTGTAACACTCTGATATATCACACACCCCTCCCTGTAACACTCTGATATACCCCACACCCCTCACTGTAACACTCTGATATACCCCACACCCCTCACTGTAACACTCTGATATTTCCCGCACCCCTCACTGTAACACTATGATATACCCCACACCCCTCACTGTAACACTCTGATAAATCCCATATCCCTCACTGTAACACTCTGATATATCTCACACCCCTCACTGTAACACACTGATATATCCCACACCTCTCACTGTAACACTCTGATATTTCCCACACCCCTCACTGTAACACTCTGATAAATCCCACACCCCTCACTGTAACACTCTGATATATCTCAAACCCCTCACTGTAACACTCTGATATATCCCACACCCCTCACTGTAACACTCTGATATACCCCACTCCCCTCACTGTAACACTCTGATATATCCCACACCCCTCACTGTAACACTCTGATATATCCCACACCCCACACTGTAACACTCTGATATATCCCACACCACTCACTGTAACACTCTGATATATCCCACACCCCTCACTGTAACACTCTGATATACCCCACACCCCTCACTGTAACACCCTGATATATCCCAGACCCCTCACTGTAACACTCTGATATACCCCACACCCCTCACTGTAACACCCTGATATACCCCACACCCTCATTGTTACACTCTGATATATCCCACACCACTCACTGTAACACTCTGATATATCCCACGCACATCACTGTAACACGCTGATATATCCCACACCCCTCAATGTAACACTCTGATATACACCACACCCCTCACTGTAACACACTGATATAACCCACACTCCTCACTGTGACACTCTGATATATCCCACACCCCTCACTGTAACACACTGATATATCCCACACCCCTCACTGTAACACTCTGATATATCCCACAACCCTCACTGTCACACTCTGATATATCACACACCTCTCACTGTAACACTCTGATATATCACACACCCCTCCCTGTAACACTCTGATATACCCCACACCCCTCACTGTAACACTCTGATATATCCCACACCCCTCACTGTAACACTATGATATATCCCACACCCCTTACTGTACCACTCTGATATATCCCACACCCCTCACAGTAACACTCTGATATATCCCACACACCTCACTTTAGCACACTGATATATCCCTCAAAGCTCACTGTAACACTCTGATAGTTCACACTCCCCTCACTGTAACCCTCGGATATATCACACACCCCTCACTGTAACACTCTGATATATCCCACACACCTCACTGTAACACTCAAATATAACCCTCACCCCTCACTGTAACACTCTGATATATCCCACACCCCTCACTGTAACACTCTCATATATCCCACACCCCTCACTGTAACACTGATATATCTCAAAGCCCTCACTGTAACACTGTGATATTTCCCACACCTCTCACTGTAACACTCTGATATATCCCACGCCCCTCACTGTAACACTCTGATATATCCCACATCCCTCACTGTAACACTCTGATATATCCCACACCACTCACTGTAACACTCTGATATATCCCACACCTCTCACTGTAACACTCTGATATATCCCACACCCTTCACTTTAACTCACTGATATACGCCTCACCCCTCACTGTAACACTCTGATATATCCCACACCCCTCACTGTAACACTCTGATATACCCCACACCCCTCACTGTAACACTCTGATATATCCCACCCCCCTCACTGTAACACTCTGATATACCCCACACCCCTCACTGTAACACTCTGATATATCCCACACCCCTCACTGTAACAATCTGATATATACCACACCCCTCACTGTAACAATCTGATATATCCTACACCCTCACTTTAACACTTTTATATACCCCACACCCCTCACTGTAACACCCTGATATATCCCACATCCCTCACTGTAACTCACTAATATACCCCACACCCCTCACTGTAACACTCTGATATATCCCACACCCTTCACTGTAACTCACTAATATACCCCACACCCCTCACTGTAACACTCTGATATATCCCACACCCCTCCCTGTAACACTCTGATATATCCCACAACCCTCACTGTCACACTCTGATATATCACACACCTCTCACTGTAACACTCTGATATATCACACACCCCTCCCTGTAACACTCTGATATACCCCACACCCCTCACTGTAACACTCTGATATATCCCACACCCCTCACTGTAACACTCTGATATTTCCCACACCCCTCACTGTAACACTATGATATACCCCACACCCCTCACTGTAACACTCTGATAAATCCCATATCCCTCACTGTAACACTCTGATATATCTCACACCCCTCACTGTAACACACTGATATATCCCACACCTCTCACTGTAACACTCTGATATTTCCCACACCCCTCACTGTAACACTCTGATAAATCCCACACCCCTCACTGTAACACTCTGATATATCTCAAACCCCTCACTGTAACACTCTGATATATCCCACACTCCTCACTATAACACTCTGATATATCCCACACCCCTCACTGTAACACCCTGACATATCCCACATCCCTCACTGTAATACTCTGATATAACCCACACCCCTCACTCTAACACTCTGATATACCCCACACCCCACGGTAACACTCTGATATAACACACACCCCTCACTGTAACACTCTGATATATCCCACACTCATCACTGTAACACTGATATATCCCACAACCCTCACTGTAACACTCTGATATACCCCACACCCCTCACTGTGACACTCTGATATACCACACACCCCTCACTGTAACACTCTGATATATCCCACACTCATCACTGTAACACTGATGTATCCCACACTCATCACTGTTACACTCTGATATATCCCACACCCCTCACTGTAACACTCTGATATTTCCCACACACCTCAAAGTAACACTCTGATATATCCCACACTCATCACTGTAACACTGATGTATCCCACACCCCTCACTGTGACACTCTGATATACCACACACCCCTCACTGTAACAATCTGATATATCCCACATCCCCAAAAGAAACACTCTGAGATTTCCCACACCCATCAAAGAAAACTCTGATATACCCCACACACCTCACTGTAACACTCTGATATACCCCTCACCCCTCACTATAACACACTGATATATCCCACACCCCTCACTGTAACACTCTGATATTTCCCACAACCCTCACTGTAACACTCTGATAAATCCCACACCCCTCACTGTAACACTCTGATGTATCCCACACCCCTCTTGTAACACTCTGATATACCCCACACCCCTCACTGTAACACACTGAAATATCCCACACCCCTCACTGTAACACTCTGATATATCCCACACCCCTCACTGTAACACTCTGATATATCTCACACCCCTCACTGTAACACACTGGTATGTCCCACACCACTCACTGTAACACTCTGATATATCCCACACACATCACAGTAACACTCTGATATATCCCACAGCCCTCACTGTAAAACTCTGATATATCCCACACCCCTCACTGTAACACTATGATATATCCCACACACCTCACTGTAACACTCTGATATATCCCACACCCCTCACTGTAACACTCTGATATATTCCACAACCCTCACTGTAACACACTG
Source organism: Isurus oxyrinchus (assembly GCA_026770705.1). NCBI lineage: Eukaryota > Metazoa > Chordata > Chondrichthyes > Lamniformes > Lamnidae > Isurus > Isurus oxyrinchus. The sequence continues at coordinate 28,534 of JANJGN010001701.1, forward strand.
ATATATCCCAGACACCTCACTGTAACACTCTGATATACCCCACACACCTCACTGTAACACTCTGATATATACCACACCCCTTAGTGTAACACTATGATAGACCCCACACCCCTCACTGTAACACTCTGATATATCCCACACCCCTCACTGTAACACTCTGTTATATCCCACGCCCCTCATTGTAACAATCTGATATATCCCACACCCCTCTCTGTAACACCATGATATATCCCACATCCCTCACTGTAGCACTCTGATATAACCCACACACCTCACAATAACACTATGATATACACCACACACCTCAGTGTAACACCCTGATATATCCCACACTCCTCACTGTAACACTTTGATATACACCAAACACCTCACTGTAACACTCTGATATTCCCACACCCCTCACTGTAACACACTGGTATATCCCACACCCCTCACTGTAACACTCTGATATACACCACACCCCTCACTGTAACACACTGATATACCCCACACCCCTCACTGTAACACCCTGATATATCACACATCCCTCACTGTAACACTCTGATATATCCCACACTCCTAACTGTAACACTCTGATATACCCCACACACCTCACTGTAACACCCTGATATAGCCCACACCCTCACTGTAACACTCTGATATATCCCACACCCCTCACTGTAACACACTGATATACCGCACACCCCTCACTGTAACACTCTGATATATCCCACACCCCTCACTGTAACACTCTGATATATCTCACACCCCTCACTGTAACACACTGGTATATCCCACACCACTCACTGTAACACTCTGATATATCCCACACACATCACAGTAACACTCTGATATATCCCACAGCCCTCACTGTAAAACTCTGATATATCCCACACCCCTCACTGTAACACTATGATATATCCCACACACCTCACTGTAACACTCTGATATATCCCACACCCCTCACTGTAACACTCTGATATATTCCACACCCCTCACTGTAACACTCTGATATATCCCAGACACCTCACTGTAACACTCTGATATACCCCACACACCTCACTGTAACACTCTGATATATACCACACCCCTTAGTGTAACACTATGATAGACCCCACACCCCTCACTGTAACACTCTGATATATCCCACACCCCTCACTGTAACACTCTGTTATATCCCACGCCCCTCATTGTAACACTCTGATATATCCCACACCCCTCTCTGTAACACCATGATATATCCCACATCCCTCACTGTAGCACTCTGATATAACCCACACACCTCACAATAACACTATGATATACACCACACACCTCAGTGTAACACCCTGATATATCCCACACTCCTCACTGTAACACTTTGATATACACCAAACACCTCACTGTAACACTCTGATATACCCCACACCCCTCACTGTAACACACTGGTATATCCCACACCCCTCACTGTAACACTCTGATATACACCACACCCCTCACTGTAACACACTGATATACCCCACACCCCTCACTGTAACACCCTGATATATCACACATCCCTCACTGTAACACTCTGATATATCCCACACTCCTAACTGTAACACTCTGATATACCCCACACACCTCACTGTAACACCCTGATATAGCCCACACCCTCACTGTAACACTCTGATATATCCCACACCCCTCACTGTAACACACTGATATACCCCACACCCCTCACTGTAACACTCTGATATATCCCACACCCATCACTATAACACTCTGATATATCCCACACCATCACTGTAACACTCTGATATATCCCACACCCCTCACTGTAACACACTGATATACCCCACACCCCTCACTGTAACACTCTGATATATCCCACACTCCTCACTATAACACTCTGATATATCCCACACCCCTCACTGTAACACTCTGACATATCCCACATCCCTCACTGTAATACTCTGATATAACCCACACCCCTCACTCTAACACTCTGATATACCCAACACCCCTCGGTATCACTCTGATATAACACACACTCCTCACTGTAACACTCTGATATATCCCACGCTCATCACTGTAACACTGATATATCCCACAACCCTCACTGTAACACTCTGATATACCCCATACCCCTCACTGTGACACTCTGATATACCACACAGCCCTCACTGTAACACTCTGATATATCCCACACTCATCACTGTAACACTGATGTATCCCACCCTCATCACTGTTACACTCTGATATATCCCACACCCCTCACTGTAACACTCTGATATATCCGGCACCCCTCAGTGTAACACCCTGATATATCCCACATCCCTCACTTTAACACTCTGATATACCCCACGCCCCTCACTGTAACACCCTGATATATCCCAGACCCCTCACTGTAACACTCTGATATACCCCACACCCCTCAATGTAAAACCCTGATATACCCCACACCCTCATTGTTACACTCTGATATATCCCACACCACTCACTGTAACACTCTGATATATCCCACACACCTCACTGTAACACGCTGATATATCCCACACCCCTCAATGTAACACTCTGATATACACCACACCCCTCACTGTAACACAATGATATAACCCACACTCCTCACTGTGACACTCTGATATATCCCACACCCCTCACTGTAACACACTGATATATCCCACACCCCTCACTGTAACACTCTGATATATCCCACACCCCTCACTGTAACACTCTGATATATCCCACACCCCTCACTGTAACACTCTGATATTTCCCACACCCCTCACTGTAACACTCTGATATATCCCACACCCCTCACTGTAACACTCTGATATATCCCACACCCCTCACTGTAACACTCTGATATATCCCACACCCCTCACTGTAACACTCTGATATTTCCCACAACCCTCACTGTAACACTCTGATATACCCCACACCCCTCACTGTAACACTCTGATATATCCCACACCCCTCACTGTAACAATCTGATATATACCACACCCCTCACTGTAACACTCTGATATATCCTGCACACTCAGTTTAACACTCTTATATACCCCACACCCCTCACTGTAACACACTGATATATCCCACACCCCTCACTGTAACACTCTGATATATCCCACACCCCTCCCTGTAACACTCTGATATATCCCACAACCCTCACTGTCACACTCTGATATATCACACACCTCTCACTGTAACACTCTGATATATCACACACCCCTCCCTGTAACACTCTGATATACCCCACACCCCTCACTGTAACACTCTGATATATCCCACACCCCTCACTGTAACACTATGATATATCCCACACCCCTTACTGTACCACTCTGATATATCCCACACCCCTCACAGTAACACTCTGATATATCCCACACACCTCACTTTAGCACACTGATATATCCCTCAAAGCTCACTGTAACACTCTGATAGTTCACACTCCCCTCACTGTAACCCTCGGATATATCACACACCCCTCACTGTAACACTCTGATATATCCCACACACCTCACTGTAACACTCAAATATAACCCTCACCCCTCACTGTAACACTCTGATATATCCCACACCCCTCACTGTAACACTCTCATATATCCCACACCCCTCACTGTAACACTGATATATCTCAAAGCCCTCACTGTAACACTCTGATATATATCACACCCCTCACTGTAACACTCTGATATTTCACCCAGCCCTCACTGTAACACTGTGATATTTCCCACACCTCTCACTGTAACACTCTGATATATCCCACGCCCCTCACTGTAACACTCTGATATATCCCACATCCCTCACTGTAACACTCTGATATATCCCACACCACTCACTGTAACACTCTGATATATCCCACACCTCTCACTGTAACACTCTGATATATCCCACACCCTTCACTTTAACTCACTGATATACGCCTCACCCCTCACTGTAACACTCTGATATATCCCACACCCCTCACTGTAACACTCTGATATACCCCACACCCCTCACTGTAACACTCTGATATATCCCACCCCCCTCACTGTAACACTCTGATATACCCCACACCCCTCACTGTAACACTCTGATATATCCCACACCCCTCACTGTAACAATCTGATATATACCAGACCCCTCACTGTAACACTCTGATATATCCTACACCCTCACTTTAACACTTTTATATACCCCACACCCCTCACTGTAACACCCTGATATATCCCACATCCCTCACTGTAACACTCTGATATATCCCACACCCTTCACTGTAACTCACTAATATACCCCACACCCCTCACTGTAACACTCTGATATATCCCACACCCCTCCCTGTAACACTCTGATATATCCCACAACCCTCACTGTCACACTCTGATATATCACACACCTCTCACTGTAACACTCTGATATATCACACACCTCTCACTGTAACACTCTGATATATCCCACACCCATCACTGTAACACTCTGATATACCCCACACACCTCACTGTAACACTGATATATCCCACACCCCTCACTGTAACACTATGATATACCCCACACCCCTCACTGTAACACTCTGCTAAATCCCATACCCCTCACTGTAACACTCTGATATATCTCACACCCCTCACTGTAACACACTGATATATCCAACACCTCTCACTGCAACACTCTGATATTTCCCACACCCCTCACTGTAACACTCTGATAAATCCCACACCCCTCACTGTAACACTCTGATATATCTCACACCCCTCACTGTAACACTCTGATATATCCCACACCACTCACTGTAACACTCTGATATATCCCACACCACTCACTGTAACACACTGATATATCCCACACACATCACAGTAACACTCTGATATATCCCACACCCCTCAATGTAACACTCTGATATATCCCACACCCCTCAAGTAAAACTCTGATATATCCCACACCCCTCACTGTAACACTCTGATATATCCCACACACCTCATTGTAGCACTCTGATATACGCCACACCCCTCACTGTAACACACTGATATATCCAATACCCTCACTGTAACACTCTGATATATCCCACACCCCTCTCTGTAACACTCTGATATATCCCACACCCCTCACTGTAACACTCTGATATATCCCACACCCCTCACTGTAACACTCTGATATATCCCACACCCTTCACCTTAACTCACTGATATACGCCTCACCCCTCACTGTAACACTCTGATATATCCCACACCCCTCACTGAAACACTCTGATATACCCCACACCCCTCACTGTAACACTCTGATATATCCCACCCCCCTCACTGTAACACTCTGATATACCCCACACCCCTCACTGTAACACTCTGATAAATCCCATACCCCTCACTGTAACACTCTGATATATCTCACACCCCTCACTGTAACACACTGATATATCCCACACCTCTCACTGCAACACTCTGATATTTCCCACAACCCTCACTGTAACACTCTGATAAATCCCACACCCCTCACTGTAACACTCTGATGTATCCCACACCCCTCTTGTAACACTCTGATATACCCCACACACCTCACTGTAACACCCTGATATATCCCACACCCCTCACTGTAACACTCTGATATACCCCACACCCCTCACTGTAACACCCTGATATATCCCACACCCCTCACTGTAACACTCTGATATACCCCACACCCCTCACTGTAACACACTGAAATATCCCACACCCCTCACTGTAACAGTCTGATATATCCCACACCCCTCACTGTAACACTCTGATATATCTCACACCCCTCACTGTAACACACTGGTATATCCCACACCACTCACTGTAACACTCTGATATATCCCACACACATCACAGTAACACTCTGATATATCCCACAGCCCTCACTGTAAAACTCTGATATATCCATACACCCCTCACTGTAACACTATGATATATCCCACACACCTCACTGTAACACTCTGATATATCCCACACCCCTCACTGTAACACTCTGATATATTCCACACCCCTCACTGTAACACACTGATATATCCCAGACACCTCACTGTAACACTCTGATATACCCCACACACCTCACTGTAACACTCTGATATATACCACACCCCTTAGTGTAACACTATGATAGACCCCACACCCCTCACTGTAACACTCTGATATATCCCACACCCCTCACCGTAACACTCTGTTATATCCCACGCCCCTCATTGTAACACTCTGATATATCCCACACCCCTCTCTGTAACACCATGATATATCCCACATCCCTCACTGTAGCACTCTGATATAACCCACACACCTCACAATAACACTATGATATACACCACACACCTCAGTGTAACACCCTGATATATCCCACACTCCTCACTGTAACACTTTGATATACACCAAACACCTCACTGTAACACTCTGATATTCCCACACCCCTCACTGTAACACACTGGTATATCCCACACCCCTCACTGTAACACTCTGATATACACCACACCCCTCACTGTAACACACTGATATACCCCACACCCCTCACTGTAACACCCTGATATATCACACATCCCTCACTGTAACACTCTGATATATCCCACACTCCTAACTGTAACACTCTGATATACCCCACACACCTCACTGTAACACCCTGATATAGCCCACACCCTCACTGTAACACTCTGATATATCCCACACCCCTCACTGTAACACACTGATATACCCCACACCCCTCACTGTAACACTCTGATATATCCCACACCCCTCACTGTAACACTCTGATATATCTCACACCCCTCACTGTAACACACTGGTATATCCCACACCACTCACTGTAACACTCTGATATATCCCACACACATCACAGTAACACTCTGATATATCCCACAGCCCTCACTGTAAAACTCTGATATATCCCACACCCCTCACTGTAACACTATGATATATCCCACACACCTCACTGTAACACTCTGATATATCCCACACCCCTCACTGTAACACTCTGATATATTCCACACCCCTCACTGTAACACTCTGATATATCCCAGACACCTCACTGTAACACTCTGATATACCCCACACACCTCACTGTAACACTCTGATATATACCACACCCCTTAGTGTAACACTATGATAGACCCCACACCCCTCACTGTAACACTCTGATATATCCCACACCCCTCACTGTAACACTCTGTTATATCCCACGCCCCTCATTGTAACACTCTGATATATCCCACACCCCTCTCTGTAACACCATGATATATCCCACATCCCTCACTGTAGCACTCTGATATAACCCACACACCCCACAATAACACTATGATATACACCACACACCTCAGTGTAACACCCTGATATATCCCACACTCCTCACTGTAACACTTTGATATACACCAAACACCTCACTGTAACACTCTGATATACCCCACACCCCTCACTGTAACACACTGGTATATCCCACACCCCTCACTGTAACACTCTGATATACACCACACCCCTCACTGTAACACACTGATATACCCCACACCCCTCACTGTAACACCCTGATATATCACACATCCCTCACTGTAACACTCTGATATATCCCACACTCCTAACTGTAACACTCTGATATACCCCACACACCTCACTGTAACACCCTGATATAGCCCACACCCTCACTGTAACACTCTGATATATCCCACACCCCTCACTTTAACACACTGATATACCCCACACCCCTCACTGTAACACTCTGATATATCCCACACCCATAACTATAACACTCTGATATATCCCACACCATCACTGTAACACTCTGATATATCCCACACCCCTCACTGTAACACACTGATATACCCCACACCCCTCACTGTAACACTCTGATATATCCCACACTCCTCACTATAACACTCTGATATATCCCACACCCCTCACTGTAACACTCTGACATATCCCACATCCCTCACTGTAATACTCTGATATAACCCACACCCCTCTCTCTAACACTCTGATATACCCAACACCCCTCGGTATCACTCTGATATAACACACACTCCTCACTGTAACACTCTGATATATCCCACGCTCATCACTGTAACACTGATATATCCCACAACCCTCACTGTAACACTCTGATATACCCCATACCCCTCACTGTGACACTCTGATATACCACACAGCCCTCACTGTAACACTCTGATATATCCCACACTCATCACTGTAACACTGATGTATCCCACACTCATCACTGTTACACTCTGATATATCCCACACCCCTCAATGTAACACTATGTTAGACCCCACACCCCTCACTGTAACACTCTGATATATCCCACACCCCTCACTGTAACACTCTGATATATCCGACACCCCTCAGTGTAACACCCTGATATATCCCACATCCCTCACTTTAACACTCTGATATACCCCACGCCCCTCACTGTAACACCCTGATATATCCCAGACCCCTCACTGTAACACTCTGATATACCCCACACCCCTCAATGTAAAACCCTGATATACCCCACACCCTCATTGTTACACTCTGATATATCCCACACCACTCACTGTAACACTCTGATATATCCCACACACCTCACTGTAACACGCTGATATATCCCACACCCCTCAATGTAACACTCTGATATACACCACACCCCTCACTGTAACACAATGATATAACCCACACTCCTCACTGTGACACTCTGATATATCCCACACCCCTCACTGTAACACACTGATATATCCCACACCCCTCACTGTAACACTCTGATATATCCCACACCCCTCACTGTAACACTCTGATATATCCCACACCCCTCACTGTAACACTCTGATATTTCCCACACCCCTCACTGTAACACTCTGATATATCCCACACCCCTCACTGTAACACTCTGATATACCCCACACCCCTCAATGTAACACAGATATATCCCACTCCCCTCACTGTAACACTCTGATATATACCACACCCCTCACTGTAACACTCTCATATATCCCACACCCCTCACTGTAACAATCTGATATATACCACACCCCTCACTGTAACACTCTGATATATCCTACACCCTCAGTTTAACACTCTTATATACCCCACACCCCTCACTGTAACACACTGATATATCCCACACCCCTCACTGTAACACTCTGATATATCCCACACCCCTCCCTGTAACACTCTGATATATCCCACAACCCTCACTGTCACACTCTGATATATCACACACCTCTCACTGTAACACTCTGATATATCACACACCCCTCCCTGTAACACTCTGATATACCCCACACCCCTCACTGTAACACTCTGATATATCCCACACCCCTCACTGTAACACTATGATATATCCCACACCCCTTACTGTACCACTCTGATATATCCCACACCCCTCACAGTAACACTCTGATATATCCCACACACCTCACTTTAGCACACTGATATATCCCTCAAAGCTCACTGTAACACTCTGATAGTTCACACTCCCCTCACTGTAACCCTCGGATATATCACACACCCCTCACTGTAACACTCTGATATATCCCACACCCCTCACTGTAACACTCTGATATATCCCACACCCCTCACTGTAACACCCTGATATATCCCACACCCCTCACTGTAACACTCTGATATATCCCACACACCTCACTGTAACACTCAAATATAACCCTCACCCCTCACTGTAACACTCTGATATATCCCACACCCCTCACTGTAACACTCTCATATATCCCACACCCCTCACTGTAACACTGATATATCTCAAAGCCCTCACTGTAACACTCTGATATATATCACACCCCTCACTGTAACACTCTGATATTTCACCCAGCCCTCACTGTAACACTGTGATATTTCCCACACCTCTCACTGTAACACTCTGATATATCCCACGCCCCTCACTGTAACACTCTGATATATCCCACATCCCTCACTGTAACACTCTGATATATCCCACACCACTCACTGTAACACTCTGATATATCCCACACCTCTCACTGTAACACTCTGATATATCCCACACCCTTCACTTTAACTCACTGATATACGCCTCACCCCTCACTGTAACACTCTGATATACCCCACACCCCTCACTGTAACACTCTGATAAATCCCATACCCCTCACTGTAACACTCTGATATATCTCACACCCCTCACTGTAACACACTGATATATCCCACACCTCTCACTGCAACACTCTGATATTTCCCACACCCCTCACTGTAACACTCTGATAAATCCCACACCCCTCACTGTAACACTCTGATATATCTCACACCCCTCACTGTAACACTCTGATATATCCCACACCACTCACTGTAACACTCTGATATATCCCACACCACTCACTGTAACACACTGATATATCCCACACACATCACAGTAACACTCTGATATATCCCACACCCCTCAATGTAACACTCTGATATATCCCACACCCCTCAAGTAAAACTCTGATATATCCCACACCCCTCACTGTAACACTCTGATATATCCCACACACCTCATTGTAGCACTCTGATATACGCCACACCCCTCACTGTAACACACTGATATATCCAATACCCTCACTGTAACACTCTGATATATCCCACACCACTCTCTGTAACACTCTGATATATCCCACACCCCTCACTGTAACACTCTGATATATCCCACACCTCTCACTGTAACACTCTGATATATCCCACACCCTTCACTTTAACTCACTGATATACGCCTCACCCCTCACTGTAACACTCTGATATATCCCACACCCCTCACTGTAACACTCTGATATACCCCACACCCCTCACTGTAACACTCTGATATATCCCACCCCCCTCACTGCAACACTCTGATATACCCCACACCCCTCACTGTAACACTCTGATATATCCCACACCCCTCACTGTAACTATCTGATATATACCACACCCCTCACTGTAACACTCTGATATATCCTACACCCTCACTTTAACACTCTGATATATCCCAAACCCTTCACTGTAACTCACTAATATACCCCACACCCCTCACTGTTACACTCTGATATATCCCACACCCCTCCCTGTAACACTCTGATATATCCCACAACCCTCACTGTCACACTCTGATATATCACACACCTCTCACTGTAACACTCTGATATATCACACACCCCTCCCTGTAACACTCTGATATACCCCACACCCCTCACTGTAACACTCTGATATACCCCACACCCCTCACTGTAACACTCTGATATTTCCCACACCCCTCACTGTAACACTATGATATACCCCACACCCCTCACTGTAACACTCTGATAAATCCCATATCCCTCACTGTAACACTCTGATATATCTCACACCCCTCACTGTAACACACTGATATATCCCACACCTCTCACTGTAACACTCTGATATTTCCCACACCCCTCACTGTAACACTCTGATAAATCCCACACCCCTCACTGTAACACTCTGATATATCTCAAACCCCTCACTGTAACACTCTGATATATCCCACACCCCTCACTGTAACACTCTGATATACCCCACTCCGCTCACTGTAACACTCTGATATATCCCACACCCCTCACTGTAACACTCTGATATATCCCACACCCCACACTGTAACACTCTGATATATCCCACACCACTCACTGTAACACTCTGATATATCCCACACCCCTCACTGTAACACTCTGATATACCCCACACCCCTCACTGTAACACCCTGATATATCCCAGACCCCTCACTGTAACACTCTGATATACCCCACACCCCTCACTGTAACACCCTGATATACCCCACACCCTCATTGTTACACTCTGATATATCCCACACCACTCACTGTAACACTCTGATATATCCCACGCACCTCACTGTAACACGCTGATATATCCCACACCCCTCAATGTAACACTCTGATATACACCACACCCCTCACTGTAACACACTGATATAACCCACACTCCTCACTGTGACACTCTGATATATCCCACACCCCTCACTGTAACACACTGATATATCCCACACCCCTCACTGTAACACTCTGATATATCCCACAACCCTCACTGTCACACTCTGATATATCACACACCTCTCACTGTAACACTCTGATATATCACACACCCCTCCCTGTAACACTCTGATATACCCCACACCCCTCACTGTAACACTCTGATATATCCCACACCCCTCACTGTAACACTATGATATATCCCACACCCCTTACTGTACCACTCTGATATATCCCACACCCCTCACAGTAACACTCTGATATATCCCACACACCTCACTTTAGCACACTGATATATCCCTCAAAGCTCACTGTAACACTCTGATAGTTCACACTCCCCTCACTGTAACCCTCGGATATATCACACACCCCTCACTGTAACACTCTGATATATCCCACACACCTCACTGTAACACTCAAATATAACCCTCACCCCTCACTGTAACACTCTGATATATCCCACACCCCTCACTGTAACACTCTCATATATCCCACACCCCTCACTGTAACACTGATATATCTCAAAGCCCTCACTGTAACACTGTGATATTTCCCACACCTCTCACTGTAACACTCTGATATATCCCACGCCCCTCACTGTAACACTCTGATATATCCCACATCCCTCACTGTAACACTCTGATATATCCCACACCACTCACTGTAACACTCTGATATATCCCACACCTCTCACTGTAACACTCTGATATATCCCACACCCTTCACTTTAACTCACTGATATACGCCTCACCCCTCACTGTAACACTCTGATATATCCCACACCCCTCACTGTAACACTCTGATATACCCCACACCCCTCACTGTAACACTCTGATATATCCCACCCCCCTCACTGTAACACTCTGATATACCCCACACCCCTCACTGTAACACTCTGATATATCCCACACCCCTCACTGTAACAATCTGATATATACCACACCCCTCACTGTAACAATCTGATATATCCTACACCCTCACTTTAACACTTTTATATACCCCACACCCCTCACTGTAACTCACTAATATACCCCACACCCCTCACTGTAACACTCTGATATATCCCACACCCTTCACTGTAACTCACTAATATACCCCACACCCCTCACTGTAACACTCTGATATATCCCACACCCCTCCCTGTAACACTCTGATATATCCCACAACCCTCACTGTCACACTCTGATATATCACACACCTCTCACTGTAACACTCTGATATATCACACACCCCTCCCTGTAACACTCTGATATACCCCACACCCCTCACTGTAACACTCTGATATATCCCACACCCCTCACTGTAACACTCTGATATTTCCCACACCCCTCACTGTAACACTATGATATACCCCACACCCCTCACTGTAACACTCTGATAAATCCCATATCCCTCACTGTAACACTCTGATATATCTCACACCCCTCACTGTAACACACTGATATATCCCACACCTCTCACTGTAACACTCTGATATTTCCCACACCCCTCACTGTAACACTCTGATAAATCCCACACCCCTCACTGTAACACTCTGATATATCTCAAACCCCTCACTGTAACACTCTGATATATCCCACACCCCTCACTGTAACACTCTGATATACCCCACTCCCCTCACTGTAACACTCTGATATATCCCACACCCCTCACTGTAACACTCTGATATATCCCACACCCCACACTGTAACACTCTGATATATCCCACACCACTCACTGTAACACTCTGATATATCCCACACCCCTCACTGTAACACTCTGATATACCCCACACCCCTCACAGTAACACCCTGATATATCCCAGACCCCTCACTGTAACACTCTGATATACCCCACACCCCTCACTGTAACACCCTGATATACCCCACACCCTCATTGTTACACTCTGATATATCCCACACCACTCACTGTAACACTCTGATATATCCCACACACCTCACTGTAACACGCTGATATATCCCACACCCCTCAATGTAACACTCTGATATACACCACACCCCTCACTGTAACACACTGATATAACCCACACTCCTCACTGTGACACTCTGATATATCCCACACCCCTCACTGTAACACACTGATATATCCCACACCCCTCACTGTAACACTCTGATATATCCCACAACCCTCACTGTCACACTCTGATATATCACACACCTCTCACTGTAACACTCTGATATATCACACACCCCTCCCTGTAACACTCTGATATACCCCACACCCCTCACTGTAACACTCTGATATATCCCACACCCCTCACTGTAACACTATGATATATCACACACCCCTTACTGTACCACTCTGATATATCCCACACCCCTCACAGTAACACTCTGATATATCCCACACACCTCACTTTAGCACACTGATATATCCCTCAAAGCTCACTGTAACACTCTGATAGTTCACACTCCCCTCACTGTAACCCTCGGATATATCACACACCCCTCACTGTAACACTCTGATATATCCCACACACCTCACTGTAACACTCAAATATAACCCTCACCCCTCACTGTAACACTCTGATATATCCCACACCCCTCACTGTAACACTCTCATATATCCCACACCCCTCACTGTAACACTGATATATCTCAAAGCCCTCACTGTAACACTCTGATATGTATCACACCCCTCACTGTAACACTCTGATATTTCACCCAGCCCTCACTGTAACACTGTGATATTTCCCACACCTCTCACTGTAACACTCTGATATATCCCACGCCCCTCACTGTAACACTCTGATATATCCCACATCCCTCACTGTAACACTCTGATATATCCCACACCACTCACTGTAACACTCTGATATATCCCACACCTCTCACTGTAACACTCTGGTATATCCCACACCCTTCACTTTAACTCACTGATATACGCCTCACCCCTCACTGTAACACTCTGATATATCCCACACCCCTCACTGTAACACTCTGATATACCCCACACCCCTCACTGTAACACTCTGATATATCCCACCCCCCTCACTGTAACACTCTGATATACCCCACACCCCTCACTGTAACACTCTGATATATCCCACACCCCTCACTGTAACAATCTGATATATACCACACCCCTCACTGTAACACTCTGATATATCCTACACCCTCACTTTAACACTTTTATATACCCCACACCCCTCACTGTAACACCCTGATATATCCCACATCCCTCACTGTAACACTCTGATATATCCCACACCCTTCACTGTAACTCACTAATATACCCCACACCCCTCACTGTAACACTCTGATATATCCCACACCCCTCCCTGTAACACTCTGATATATCCCACAACCCTCACTGTCACACTCTGATATATCACACACCTCTCACTGTAACACTCTGATATATCACACACCTCTCACTGTAACACTCTGATATATCCCACACCCATCACTGTAACACTCTGATATACCCCACACACCTCACTGTAACACTGATATATCCCACACCCCTCACTGTAACACTATGATATACCCCACACCCCTCACTGTAACACTCTGATAAATCCCATACCCCTCACTGTAACACTCTGATATATCTCACACCCCTCACTGTAACACACTGATATATCCCACACCTCTCACTGCAACACTCTGATATTTCCCACACCCCTCACTGTAACACTCTGATAAATCCCACACCCCTCACTGTAACACTCTGATATATCTCACACCCCTCACTGTAACACACTGATATATCCCACACCACTCACTGTAACACTCTGATATATCCCACACCACTCACTGTAACACACTGATATATCCCACACACATCACAGTAACACTCTGATATATCCCACCCCCCTCAATGTAACACTCTGATATATCCCACACCCCTCACTGTAAAACTCTGATATATCCCACACCCCTCACTGTAACACTCTGATATATCCCACACACCTCATTGTAGCACTCTGATATACGCCACACCCCTCACTGTAACACACTGATATATCCAATACCCTCACTGTAACACTCTGATATATCCCACACCCCTCTCTGTAACACTCTGATATATCCCACACCCCTCACTGTAACACTCTGATATATCCCACACCCCTCACTGTAACACTCTGATATATCCCACACCCCTCACTGTAACACTCTGATATACCCCACACCCCTCACTGTAACACTCTGTTATATCCCACCCCCCTCACTGTAACACTCTGATATACCCCACACCCCTCACTGTAACACTCTGATATATCCCACACCCCTCACTGTAACTCTCTGATATATACCACACCCCTCACTGTAACACTCTGATATATCCTACACCCTCACTTTAACACTCTGATATATCCCACACCCTTCACTGTAACTCACTAATATACCCCACACCCCTCACTGTTACACTCTGATATATCCCAAACCCCTCCCTGTAACACTCTGATATATCCCACAACCCTCACTGTCACACTCTGATATATCACACACCTCTCACTGTAACACTCTGATATATCACACACCCCTCCCTGTAACACTCTGATATACCCCACACCCCTCACTGTAACACTCTGATATATCCCACACCCCTCACTGTAACACTCTGATATTTCCCACACCCCTCACTGTAACACTATGATATACCCCACACCCCTCACTGTAACACTCTGATAAATCCCATACCCCTCACTGTAACACTCTGATATATCTCACACCCCTCACTGTAACACACTGATATATCCCACACCTCTCACTGTAACACTCTGATATTTCCCACACCCCTCACTGTAACACTCTGATAAATCCCACACCCCTCACTGTAACACTCTGATATATCTCAAACCCCTCACTGTAACACACTGATATATCCCACACCCCTCACTGTAACACTCTGATATATCCCACACCCCTCACTGTAAAACTCTGATATATCCCACACCCCTCACTGTAACACTCTGATATATCCCACACACCTCATTGTAGCACTCTGATATACGCCACACCCCTCACTGTAACACACTGATATATCCAATACCCCTCACTGTAACACTCTGATATATCCCACACCCCTCACTGTAACACTCTGATATATCTAACACCCCTCACTTAACACACTGATATATCCCACACCCCTCACTGTAACATTCTGATATACTCCACACCCCTCACTGTAACACTCTGATATATCCCACACCCCTCACTGTAACACTCTGATATATCCCACACCCCTCACTTTAACACTCTGATTTACCCCACAGTCCTCAATTTAACACACTGATATACCCCACACCCCTCACTGTAACATTCTGATATACTCCACACCCCTCACTGTAACACTCTGATATATCCCACACCCCTCACTGTAACACTCTGATATATCCCACACCCCTCACTGTAACACTCTGATATATCACACACCCCTCACTGTAACACTGATATATACCACACCCCTCACTGTAACACTGATATACCCCACACCCCTCACTGTAACACTCTGATATAGCCCACGCCCCTCACTGTAACACACTGATATATCCCACACCCCTCACTGTTACACTCTGATATATCCCACACCCCTCACTGTAACACTCTGATAAATCCCACACCCCTCACTGTAACTCTATGATATATCCCACACCCCTCACTGTAACACTCTGATAAATCCCACACCCCTCACTGTAACACTCTGATATATCCCACACCCCTCACTGTAACACTCTGATTTATCCCACACCCCTCACTGTAACACTGATATAATCCACACCCCTCACTGTAACACTCTGATATATCCCACACCCCTCACTGTAACACTCTGATATATCCCACACCCCTCACTGTATCACTCTGATATATCCCACACCCCTCAATGTAACACTGATATAATCCACACCCCTCACTGTAACACTCTGATATATCCCACAGCCCTCACTGTAACACTCTGATATATCCCACACCCCTCACTGTATTACTCTGATATATCCCACACCCCTCACTGTAACACTGATATAATCCACACCCCTCACTGTAACACTCTGATATATCCCACAGCCCTCACTGTAACACTCTGATATATCCCACACCCCTCACTGTATCACTCTGATATATCCCACAGCCCTCACTGCAACACTCTGATATATCCCACACCCCTCACTGTATCACTCTGATATATCCCACACCCCTCACTGTAACACTCTGCTATATCCCACACCCCTCACTGTAACACTCTGATATATCCCACACCCCTCACTGTAACATTCTGATAAATCCCACACCCCTCACTGTAACACTCTGATATACCCCACACCCCTCACTGTAACAATCTGATATATCACACACCCCTCACTGTAACACTCTGATATATCCCACACCCCTCACTGTAACACTCTGATATATCACACACCCCTTCACTGTAATACTCTGATATATCCCACACACCTCACTGTAACACTCTGATATATCCCACACCCCTCACTGTAACACTCTGATATATCCCACACCCCTCACTGTAACATTCTGATAAATCCAACACCCCTCACTGTAACACTCTTATATATCCCACACCCCTCACAGTAACACTCTGATATATCCCACACCCCTCACTGTAACACTCTCTTAAGGACTGTGATAGACACAGAGACAGGGACTTTTTCAGAGACTGTGATTGAGGCAGAGACAGATACATAGAGACAGACAGTGACTGAGACGGTTCTAGAGAGAAAGAGAGAGATAGAGACTGAATCTGAGACCGAAAGTGAGACAGAGAGAGAGACATAGACAGAGGCATAGACAGAGACTGACACTGACACTGTGACAGAGAGACAGAGAGGCAGTGAGAGAGAGAGAGTGTCTGAGACAGAGACTGAGACTGAGACAGAGAGAAACACAGAGAGAGAGTGTCCGAGATTGAGACAGAGACTGAGACTGAGACTGAAACAGAGACAGAGACAGAGTGAGCTAGAGAGACAATGAGACAGAGACAGAGACTCAGACTGAGACCCAGTCTCAGACTGAGAGAGAGACTGAGACTGAGAGAGAGACAGAGAGAGAGAGATGCAGAGACAGAGACAGAGAGAAAGAGAGAGAGACAGAGAGAGAGAGAGAGAGAGAGAGACGGAGACGGAGACAGAGACTGAGACGGAGTCAGAGACAGAGACAGAGACTGAGACTGAGAGTGAGACAGAGACAGAGACAGAGACAGAGAGAGAGAGAGAGAGACAGCGAGAGAGAGAGAGAGAGAGAGACGGAGACGGAGACAGAACTGAGACGGAGTCAGAGACAGAGACAGAGACTGAGACTGAGAGTGAGACAGAGACAGAGACAGAGACAGAGAGAGAGAGAGAGAGAGTCAGGGACAGAGACAGACAGGGAGACAGAGAGAGACAGAGACGGAGACAGAGACTGAGACGGAGACGAGACGGAGACGGAGACAGAGACTGAGACGGAGACAGAGACGGAGACGGAGACGAGACGGAGACGGGAATGGAGACGGAGATGAAGACAGACAGAGAGTTTTCACCTACCTCCTGAATGCTGGGATAAGAGACAGTCTCCGTCTCCCGCTTAAAGTAACATGAATAGTGAGTTAGCTCCAACTCCCCACAATACCCCCCTCACTATACCCCCCTCACAATACCCCCCTCACCCTACCCCCCTCACTATACCCCCCTCACAATACCCCCCTCACCCTACCCCCCTCACTATACCCCCCCTCACAATACCCCCCTCACCCTACCCCCCTCACTATACCCCCCCTCACCCTACCCCCCTCACTATACCCCCCTCACAATACCCCCCTCACCCTACCCCCCCTCACTATACCCCCCTCACAATACCCCCCTCACCCTACCCCCCTCACTATACCCCCCTCACTATACCCCCCTCACTAAACGCCCCTCAAACTACCCCCCCTCACCATACCCCCCTCACTATACCCCCCTCACTAAACGCCCCTCACCCTACCCCCCTCACTATACCCCCCTCACTAAACACCCCTCACCCTACCCCCCCTCACCATACCCCCTCACTATACACAATTCACAATACCCCCCTCACTATACACCCCTCACTAAACACCCCTCACCCTAGCCCCCTCACCCTACCCCCCTCACCATACCCCCCTCACCCTACCCCCCTCACCATAGCCCCCTCACAATACCCCCCTCACTATACCCCCCTCACTATACTCCCCTCACTAAACACCCCTCACCCTACCCCCCTCACCATACCCCCCTCACTATACCCCCCTCACTATACTCCCCTCACTAAACACCCCTCACCCTACCCCCCTCACCATAGCCCCCTCACAATACCCCCCTCACTATACCCCCCTCACTATACTCCCCTCACTAAACACCCCTCACCCTACCCCCCTCATGATAGCCCCCTCACAATACCCCCCTCACTATACCCCCCTCACTATACTCCCCTCACTAAACACCCCTCACCCTACCCCCCTCAACATAGCCCCCTCACTATACCCCCCTCACAATACCCCCCTCACTATACCCCCTCACCATACCCCCCTCACCATACCCCCCTCACTAAACACCCCTCACCATACCCCCCTCACCATACCCCCCTCTCTATACCCCCCTCACTATACCCCCCTCACCATACCGCCCTCACCATACCCCCCTCACTAAACACCCCTCACCATACCCCCCTCACCATACCCCCCTCACTATACCCCCCTCACTATACCCCCCCTCACCATACCCCCCTCACCATACCCCCCTCACTAAACGCCCCTCACCATACCCCCCTCACTATACCCCCCTCACCATACCCCCCTCACTATACCCCCTCACTATACCCCCCTCACTATACCCCCCTCACAAAACCCCCTCACTATACCCCCCTAACTATAACCCCTCACTATAACCCCTCACCATACCCCCCTCAACATACCCACTTCACCATACCCCCCTCACTATACCCCGCTCACCATACCCCTCTCACTATACCCCCCTCACTATACCCCCCTCACCATACCACCCTCACTATACCCCCCTCACTATAACAACCTCACCATAGCCCCCTCACTATACTCCCCTCACTAAACGCCCCTCACCATACCCCCCTCACTATACCCCCCTCACCATACCCCCCTCACTATACCACCCTCACCATACCCCCCTCACCATACCACCCTCACCATTCCCCCCTCACCCATACCCCCCTCACTGTACCCCCTCACCATACCCCTCTCACTACACCCACCCTCACCATAGCCCCCTCAACATACCCCCCTCACTAAACGCCCCTCTCACCATACCCCCCTCACCATACCCCCCTCACCATACCCCAATCACTATACCCCCCTCACCATACCCCCCTCACTATATCCCCCTCACCATACCCCCCTCACCATACCCCCCTCACCATACCCCCCTCACTATACCCCCCTCACCATACCCCCCTCACCATACCCCCTCACCATACCCCAATCACTATACACCCCTCACTATACCCCCCTCACCATACCCCCCCTCACTATACCCCCCCTCACCATACCCCCCTCACTATACCCCTCTCACTATACCCCTCTCACTACACCACCCTCACCCTACCCCCCCTCACCATACCCCCCTCACTATACCCCTCTCACTACACCACCCTCACCATACCCCCCTCACTACACCCC
>JANJGN010001701.1:55000-115305 GCA_026770705.1 Isurus oxyrinchus
GGGGGTGTTGGTGGGGAAGGTGGGGTTAGGGAGGAACAGAAGAAAGTAGGACGTACCTTTGGAGGCAGCGGCAGCGAGCATCGCTGTCCGTCCAGTCGAGTGCCCTGAAGAGCAGATTGCAAAACTGAAATGGGTACCAGCAACTTCCAAGGGGTGCGGAGGGGAGGTATAAGTGGGCAGCGGGGGAACCGAGGCCTCCGGAACATGTTCATGTGATAAATCGGTGAATCGATGCGCTCCACGAGCATTACCCGTTATTGACCACTTGCTTCCTCGCATTGCAGTCAACTAGTATTGCCTGAATTATTCTCAGCCCCCAACTCCCACTCGTCTATTGTACTCTGGACACAACACTCTGAAATCCAGGGTAAGGTCTGAAAGGGAATCGCAATCCAGCGAGGCCCGAAATTCAAATCTCCCAGGGGCAACACAAGTAGAACAATGTCCCTGCTCCCCATCCCTGTCCACTGACCCCTGGGTTAGGGAGGTGGGTGTGAATCAGCCCGGGTTCCTGCTCCCCATCCCTGTCCACTGACCCCTGGGTTAGGGAGGGGTGTGAATCAGCCCGGGTTCCTGCTCCCCATCCCTGTCCACTGACTCCTGGGTTAGGGAGGGGGGTGTGAATCAGCCCGGGTTCCTGCTCCCCATCCCTGTCCACTGACCCCTGGGTTAGGGAGGGGTGTGAATCAGCCCGGGTTCCTGCTCCCCATCCCTGTCCACTGAACCCTGGGTTAGGGAGGTGGGTGTGAATCAGCCCGGGTTCCTGCTCCCCATCCCTGTCCACTGACTCCTGGGTTAGGGAGGCGGGTGAATCAGCCCGGGTTCCTGCTCCCCATCCCTGTCCACTGACCCCTGGGTTAGGGAGGGGGGTGTGAATCAGCCCGGGTTCCTGCTCCCCATCCCTGTCCACTGACCCCTGGGTTAGGGAGGGGGGTGTGAATCAGCACGGGTTCCTGCTCCCCATCCCTCTCCACTGACCCCTGGGTTAGGGAGGGGGGTGTGAATCAGCCCGGGTTCCTGCTCCCCATCCCTGTCCACTGACCCCTGGGTTAGGGAGGGGGGTGTGAATCAGCCCGGGTTCCTGCTCCCCATCCCTGTCCACTGACCCCTGGGTTAGGGAGGGGGGTGTGAATCAGCCCGGGTTCCTGCTCCCCATCCCTGTCCACTGACCCCTGGGTTAGGGAGGGGGGTGAATCAGCCCGGGTTCCTGCTCCCCATCCCTGCCCACTGACCCCTGGGTTAGGGAGGGGGGTGGAATCATCCTGGGAAGGGGATGAGATTGAATTACCTGCATCTTCTCAATAAATTCAAACAAGTCTTCAGTCTGTGGAAACAAAATCAGCTGGTCAAACATCAGATATATCAGAGAGCAATAGTGAGGGGTGTGGGATATATCAGAGTGCTACAGTGAGGGGTGTGGGATATATCAGTGTGTTACAGTGAGTGGTGAGGGATATAACAGTGTGTTACAGTGAGGTGTGTGGGATATATCAGTGTGTTACAGTGAGTGGTGAGGGATATAACAGTGTGTTACAGTGAGGTGTGTGGGATATATCAGAGTGTTACAGTGAGGGGTGTGTGATATATCAGAGTGTTACAGTGCAGGGTGTGGGATATATCAGTGTGTTACAGTGAGTGGTGAGGGATATAACAGTGTGTTACAGTGAGGGGTGTGGGATATATCAGAGTGTTACAGTGAGGGGTGTGGGATATATCAGAGTGTTACAGTGAGGTGTGTGGGATATATCAGAGTGTTACAGTGAGGTGTGTGGGATATATCAGAGTGTTACAGTGAGGTGTGTGGGATATATCAGAGTGTTACAGTGAGGGGTGTGGGATATATCAGAGTGTTACAGTGAGAGGCGTGGGATATATCAGAGTGTTACAGTGAGGTGTGTGGGATATATCAGAGTGTTACAGTGAGGTGTGTGGGATATATCAGAGTGTTACAGTGAGGGGTGTGGGATATATCAGAGTGTTACAGTGAGGGGCGTGGGATATAACAGTGTGTTACAGTGAGGTGTGTGGGATATATCAGAGTGTTACAGTGAGGGGTGTGGGATATATCAGAGTGTTACAGTGAGGGGTGTGGGATATATCAGAGCGTTACAGTGAGGGGTGTGGGATATATCAGAGTGTTACAGTGAGTGGTGTGGGGTATATCAGATTGTTACAGTGAGGGTGTGGGATATATCAGAGTGTTACAGTCAGGGGTGTGGGATATATCAGAGTGTAACAGTGAGGGGTGTGGGATATATCAGAGTGTTACAGTCAGGGGTGTGGGATATATCAGAGTGTAACAGTGAGGGGTGTGGGATATATCAGAGTGTTACAGTCAAGGGTGTGGGATATATCAGAGTGTTACAGTGAGGGATGTGGGATATATCAGAGTGTTATAGTGAGGGGTGTGTGATATATCAGAGTGTAACAGTGAGGGGTGTGGGATATATCATAGTGTTATAGTGAGGGGTGTGGGATATATCAGAGTGTAACAGTGAGGGGTGTGGAATATATCAGAGTGTTACAGTGAGGGGTCTGGGATATATCAGAGTGTTACAGTCAGGGGTGTGGGATATATCAGAGTGTTACAGTTAGGGGTGTGGGATATATCAGAGTGTTACAGTGAGGTGTGTGGGATATATCAGAGTGTTACAGTGAGGGGTGTGGGATATATCAGAGTGTTACAGTGAGGGATGTGGGATATATCAGAGTGTTACAGTGAGGGGTGTGGGAGAAATCAGAGTGTAACAGTGAGGGGTGTGGGATATATCAGAGTGTTACAGTGAGGTGTGTGGGATATATCAGAGTGTTACAGTGAGGGGTGTGGGATATATCAGAGTGTTACAGTGAGGGGTGTGGGATATATCAGAGTGTTACAGTGAGGGGTGTGGGATATATCAGAGTGTTACGGTGAGGGGTGTGGGATATATCAGAGTGTTACAGTGAGCGGTGTGGGATATATCAGAGTGTCACAGAGAAGTGTGTGAGATATATCAGAGTGCAACAGTGAGGGATGTGGGATATATCAGAGTGTTACAGTGAGGGGTGTGGGGTTTATCAGAGTGTTACAGTGAGGGGTGTGGAATATATCAGAGTGTTACAGTGAGGGGTGTGGGATATATCAGAGTGTTACAGTGAGGAGTGTGGGATATATCAGAGTGTTACAGTGAGGGGTGTGGGGTTTATCAGAGTGTTACAGTGAAGGGTGTGGAATATATCAGAGTGTTACAGTGAGGGGTGTGGGATATATCAGAGTGTTACAGTGAGGGCCGTGGGATATATCAGAGTGTTACAGTGAGGGGTGTGGGATATATCAGAGTGTTACAGTGAGGGGTGTGGGATATATCAGTGTGTTACAGTGAGTGGTGAGGGATATAACAGTGTGTTACAGTGAGGTGTGTGGGATATATCAGTGTGTTACAGTGAGTGGTGAGGGATATAACAGTGTGTTACAGTGAGGTGTGTGGGATATATCAGAGTGTTACAGTGAGGGGTGTGTGATATATCAGAGTGTTACAGTGCAGGGTGTGGGATATATCAGTGTGTTACAGTGAGTGGTGAGGGATATAACAGTGTGTTACAGTGAGGGGTGTGGGATATATCAGAGTGTTACAGTGAGGGGTGTGGGATATATCAGAGTGTTACAGTGAGGTGTGTGGGATATATCAGAGTGTTACAGTGAGGTGTGTGGGATATATCAGAGTGTTACAGTGAGGTGTGTGGGATATATCAGAGTGTTACAGTGAGGGGTGTGGGATATATCAGAGTGTTACAGTGAGGGGCGTGGGATATATCAGAGTGTTACAGTGAGGTGTGTGGGATATATCAGAGTGTTACAGTGAGGTGTGTGGGATATATCAGAGTGTTACAGTGAGGGGTGTGGGATATATCAGAGTGTTACAGTGAGGGGCGTGGAATATAACAGTGTGTTACAGTGAGGTGTGTGGGATATATCAGAGTGTTACAGTGAGGGGTGTGGGATATATCAGAGTGTTACAGTGAGGGGTGTGGGATATATCAGAGCGTTACAGTGAGGGGTGTGGGATATATCAGAGTGTTACAGTGAGTGGTGTGGGGTATATCAGATTGTTACAGTGAGGTTGTGGGATATATCAGAGTGTTACAGTCAGGGGTGTGGGATATATCAGAGTGTAACAGTGAGGGGTGTGGGATATATCAGAGTGTTACAGTCAGGGGTGTGGGATATATCAGAGTGTAACAGTGAGGGGTGTGGGATATATCAGAGTGTTACAGTCAAGGGTGTGGGATATATCAGAGTGTTACAGTGAGGGATGTGGGATATATCAGAGTGTTATTGTGAGGGGTGTGTGATATATCAGAGTGTAACAGTGAGGGGTGTGGGATATATCATAGTGTTATAGTGAGGGGTGTGGGATATATCAGAGTGTAACAGTGAGGGGTGTGGAATATATCAGAGTGTTACAGTGAGGGGTCTGGGATATATCAGAGTGTTACAGTCAGGGGTGTGGGATATATCAGAGTGTTACAGTTAGGGGTGTGGGATATATCAGAGTGTTACAGTGAGGTGTGTGGGATATATCAGAGTGTTACAGTGAGGAGTGTGGGATATATCAGAGTGTTACAGTGAGGGATGTGGGATATATCAGAGTGTTACAGTGAGGGGTGTGGGAGAAATCAGAGTGTAACAGTGAGGGGTGTGGGATATATCAGAGTGTTACAGTGAGGTGTGTGGGATATATCAGAGTGTTACAGTGAGGGGTGTGGGATATATCAGAGTGTTACAGTGAGGGGTGTGGGATATATCAGAGTGTTACAGTGAGGGGTGTGGGATATATCAGAGTGTTACGGTGAGGGGTGTGGGATATATCAGAGTGTTACAGTGAGCGGTGTGGGATATATCAGAGTGTCACAGAGAAGTGTGTGAGATATATCAGAGTGCAACAGTGAGGGATGTGGGATATATCAGAGTGTTACAGTGAGGGGTGTGGGGTTTATCAGAGTGTTACAGTGAGGGGTGTGGAATATATCAGAGTGTTACAGTGAGGGGTGTGGGATATATCAGAGTGTTACAGTGAGGAGTGTGGGATATATCAGAGTGTTACAGTGAGGGGTGTGGGGTTTATCAGAGTGTTACAGTGAAGGGTGTGGAATATATCAGAGTGTTACAGTGAGGGGTGTGGGATATATCAGAGTGTTACAGTGAGGGCCGTGGGATATATCAGAGTGTTACAGTGAGGGGTGTGGGATATATCAGAGTGTTACAGTGAGGGGTGTGGGATATATCAGAGTGTTACAGTGAGGTGTGTGGGATATATAAGAATGTTACAGTGAGGGGTGTGGGATATATCAGAGTGTTACAGTGAGGGATGTGGGATATATCAGAGTGTTACAGTGAGGGGTGTGGGATATATCAGAGTTTTACAGTGAGGGGTGTGGGATATATCAGAGTGTTACAGTGAGGGGTGTGGGATATATCAGAGTGTTACAGTGAGGGGTGTGGGATATATCAGAGTGTTACAGTGATGGGTGTGGGATATATAAGAATGTTACAGTGAGGGGTGTGGGATATATCAGAGTGTTACAGTGAGGGATGTGGGATATATCAGAGTGTTACAGTGAGGGGTGTGGTTTTTTTCAGAGTGTTACAGTGAGGGGTGTGGGATATATCAGAGTGTTACAGTGAGTGGTGTGGGATATATCAGAGTGTTACAGTGAGGTGTGTGGGATATATCAGAGTGTTACAGTGAGGGGTGTGGGAAATATCAGAGTGTTACAGTGAGGGGTGTGGGATATATCAGAGTGTTACAGTGAGTGGTGTGGGTTATATCAGAGTCTTACAGTGCGTGATGTGTGGGATATATCAGAGTGTTACAGTGAGGGGTGTGGGGTGTATCAGAGTGTTACAGTGAGGTGTGTGGTATATATCAGAGTGTTAAAGTGAGGGGTGTGGGATATATCAGAGTGTTACAGTGAGGGGTGTGGGATATATCAGAGTGTTACAGTGAGGGATGTGGGATATAACAGAGTGTTACAGTGAGGGTTGTGGGATATATCAGAGTGTAACAGTGAGGGGTGTGGGATATATCAGAGTGTCACAGTGAGGGGTGTGGGATATATCAGAGTGTTACAGTGAGGGGTGTGGGATATATCAGAGTGTTACAGTGAGGGGTGTGGGATATATCAGAGTGTTACAGTGAGGGGTGTGGGATATATCAGAGTGTTACAGTGAGTGTTGTGTCATATATCAGAGCGTTACAGTGAGGGGTGTGGGAAATATCAGAGTGTAAACATGAGTGGTGTGGGATATATCAGAGTGTTACAGTGAGCGGTGTGGGATTTATCAGAGTGTTACAGAGAAGTGTGTGAGATAAATCAGAGTGCAACAGTGTGGGGTGTGGGATATATCAGAGTGTTACAGTGAGGAGTGTGGGATATATCAGTGTGTTACACTGAGGGGTGTGGGATATATCAGAGTGTTACAGTGAGGGATGTGGGATATATCAGAGTGTTACAGTGAGGGGTGTGGGATATATCAGAGTGTTACATTGAGGGATGTGGGATATATCAGAATGTTACAGTGAGGGGTGTGGGATATATCAGAGTGTTACAGTGAGGGGTGTGGGATATATCAGAGTGTTACAGTGAGTGGTGAGGGATATATCAGAATGTTACAGTGAGGGGTGTGGGATATATCAGAGTGTTGCAGTGAGGGGTGTGGGATATATCAGAGTGTTACAGTGAGGGATGTGGGATATATCAGAGTGTTACAGTGAGGGGTGTGGGATATATCAGTGTGTTACAGTGAGTGGTGTGGGATATAACAAAGTGTTACAGTGAGGGGTGTGGGATATATCAGAGTGTTACAGTGAGGTGTGTGGGATATATCAGAGTGTTACAGTGAGGGGTGTGGGATATATCAGAGTGTTACAGTGAGGTGTGTGGGATATATCAGAGTGTTACAGTGAGGGGTGTGGGATATATCAGAGTGTTACAGTGAGGGGCGTGGGATATAACAGTGTGTTACAGTGAGGTGTGTGGGATATATCAGAGTGTTACAGTGAGGGGTGTGGGATATATCAGAGTGTTACAGTGAGGGGTGTGGGATATATCAGAGCGTTACAGTGAGGGGTGTGGGATATATCAGAGTGTTACAGTGAGTGGTGTGGGGTATATCAGATTGTTACAGTGAGGGGTGTGGGATATATCAGAGTGTTACAGTCAGGGGTGTGGGATATATCAGAGTGTAACAGTGAGGGGTGTGGGATATATCAGAGTGTTACAGTCAGGGGTGTGGGATATATCAGAGTGTAACAGTGAGGGGTGTGGGATATATCAGAGTGTTACAGCCTAGGGTGTGGGATATATCAGAGTGTTACAGTGAGGGGTGTGGGATATATCAGAGTGTTATAGTGAGGGGTGTGTGATATATCAGAGTGTAACAGTGAGGGGTGTGGGATATATCATAGTGTTATAGTGAGGGGTGTGGGATATATCAGAGTGTAACAGTGAGGGGTGTGGAATATATCAGAGTGTTACAGTGAGGGGTCTGGGATATTTCAGAGTGTTACAGTCAGGGGTGTGGGATAAATCAGAGTGTTACAGTTAGGGGTGTGGGATATATCAGAGTGTTACAGTAAGGTGTGTGGGATATATCAGAGTGTTACAGTGAGGGGAGTGGGATATATCAGAGTGTTACAGTGAGGGATGTGGGATATATCAGAGTGTTACAGTGAGGGGTGTGGGATATATCAGAGTGTAACAGTGAGGGGTGTGGGATATATCAGAGTGTTACAGTGAGGTGTGTGGGATATATCAGAGTGTTACAGTGAGGGGTGTGGGATATATCAGAGTGTTACAGTGAGGGGTGTGGGATATATCAGAGTGTTAGAGTGAGGGGTGTGGGATATATCAGAGTGTTACGGTGAGGGGTGTGGGATATATCAGAGTGTTACAGTGAGCGGTGTGGGATATATCAGAGTGTTACAGAGAAGTGTGTGAGATATATCAGAGTGCAACAGTGAGGGATGTGGGATATATCAGAGTGTTACAGTGAGGGGTGTGGGGTTTATCAGAGTGTTACAGTGAGGGGTGTGGAATATATCAGAGTGTTACAGTGAGGGGTGTGGGATATATCAGAGTGTTACAGTGAGGGGTGTGGGATATATCAGAGTGTTACAGTGAGGGGTGTGGGGTTTATCAGAGTGTTACAGTGAAGGGTGTGGAATATATCAGAGTGTTACAGTGAGGGGTGTGGGATATATCAGAGTGTTACAGTGAGGGCCGTGGGATATATCAGAGTGTTACAGTGAGGGGTGTGGGATATATCAGAGTGTTACAGTGAGGGGTGAGGGATATATCAGAGTGTTACAGTGAGGTGTGTGGGATATATAAGAATGTTACAGTGAGGGGTGTGGGATATATCAGAGTGTTACAGTGAGGGATGTGGGATATATCAGAGTGTTACAGTGAGGGGTGTGGGATATATCAGAGTTTTACAGTGAGGGGTGTGGGATATTTCAGTGTGTTACAGTGAGGGTTGTGGGATATATCAGAGTGTTACAGTGAGGGGTGTGAGATATATCAGAGTGTTACAGTGATGGGTGTGGGATATATAAGAATGTTACAGTGAGGGGTGTGGGATATATCAGAGTGTTACAGTGAGGGATGTGGGATATATCAGAGTGTTACAGTGAGGGGTGTGGTGTTTTTCAGAGTGTTACAGTGAGGGGTGTGGGATATATCAGAGTGTTACAGTGAGTGGTGTGGGATATATCAGAGTGTTACAGTGAGGTGTGTGGGATATATCAGAGTGTTACAGTGAGGGGTGTGGGAAATATCAGAGTGTTACAGTGAGGGGTGTGGGATATATCAGAGTGTTACAGTGAGTGGTGTGGGTTATATCAGAGTCTTACAGTGCGGGGTGTGTGGGAAATATCAGAGTGTTACAGTGAGGGGTGTGGGGTGTATCAGAGTGTTACAGTGAGGTGTGTGGTATATATCAGAGTGTTAAAGTGAGGGGTGTGGGATATATCAGAGTGTTACAGTGAGGGGTTTGGGTTATATCAGAGTGTTACAGTGAGGGATGTGGGATATAACAGAGTGTTACAGTGAGGGGTGTGGGATATATCAGAGTGTAACAGTGAGGGGTGTGGGATATATCAGAGTGTCACAGTGAGGGGTGTGGGATATATCAGAGTGTTACAGTGAGGGGTGTGGGATATATCAGAGTGTTACAGTGAGGGGTGTGGGATATATCAGAGTGTTACAGTGAGGGGTGTGGGATATATCAGAGTGTTACAGTGAGTGTTGTGGCATATATCAGAGCGTTACAGTGAGGGGTGTGGGAAATATCAGAGTGTAAACGTGAGTGGTGTGGGATATATCAGAGTGTTACAGTGAGGTGTGGGATTTATCAGAGTGTTACAGAGAAGTGTGTGAGATATATCAGAGTGCAACAGTGTGGGGTGTGGGATATATCAGAGTGTTACAGTGAGGAGTGTGGGATATATCAGTGTGTTACACTGAGGGGTGTGGGATATATCAGAGTGTTACAGTGAGGGATGTGGGATATATCAGAGTGTTACAGTGAGGGGTGTGGGATATATCAGAGTGTTACAGTGAGGGATGTGGGATATATCAGAATGTTACAGTGAGGGGTGTGGGGTATATCAGAGTGTTACAGTGAGGGGTGTGGGATATATCAGAGTGTTACAGTGAGTGGTGTGGGATATATCAGAATGTTACAGTGAGGGGTGTGGGATATATCAGATTTTTACAGTGAGGGGTGTGGGATATATCAGAGTGTTGCAGTGAGGGGTGTGGGAAATATCGGAGTGTTACAGTTAGGGGTGTGGGATATATCAGAGTGTTACAGTGAGGTGTGTGGGATATATCAGAGTGTTACAGTGAGGGGTGTGGGATATATCAGAGTGTTACAGTGAGGGATGTGGGATATATCAGAGTGTTACAGTGAGGGGTGTGGGATATATCAGAGTGTAACAGTGAGGGGTGTGGGATATATCAGAGTGTTAAAGTGAGGTGTGTGGGATATATCAGAGTGTTACAGTGAGGGGTGTGGGATATATCAGAGTGTTACAGTGAGGGGTGTGGGATATATCAGAGTGTTACAGTGAGGGGTGTGGGATATATCAGAGTGTAACAGTGAGGGGTGTGGGATATATCAGAGTGTTACAGTGAGCGATGTGGGATATATCAGAGTGTTACAGAGAAGTGTGTGAGATATATCAGAGTGCAACAGTGAGGGATGTGGGATATATCAGAGTGTTACAGTGAGGGGTGTGGGGTTTATCAGAGTGTTACAGTGAGGGGTGTGGAATATATCAGAGTGTTACAGTGAGGGGTGTGGGATATATCAGAGTGTTACAGTGAGGGGTGTGGGATATATCAGAGTGTTACAGTGAGGGGTGTGGGGTTTATCAGAGTGTTACAGTGAAGGGTGTGGAATATATCAGAGTGTTACAGTGAGGGGTGTGGGATATATCAGAGTGTTACAGTGAGGGCCGTGGGATATATCAGAGTGTTACAGTGAGGGGTGTGGGATATACCAGAGTGTTACAATGAGGGGTGTGGGATATATCAGAGTGTTACAGTGAGGTGTGTGGGATATATAAGAATGTTACAGTGAGGGGTGTGGGATATATCAGAGTGTTACAGTGAGGGATGTGGGATATATCAGAGTGTTACAGTGAGGGGTGTGGGATATATCAGAGTTTTACAGTGAGGGGTGTGGGATATATCAGTGTGTTACAGTGAGGGTTGTGGGATATATCAGAGTGTTACAGTGAGGGGTGTGAGATATATCAGAGTGTTACAGTGATGGGTGTGGGATATATAAGTATGTTACAGTGAGGGGTGTGGGATATATCAGAGTGTTACAGTGAGGGATGTGGGATATATCAGAGTGTTACAGTGAGGGGTGTGGTGTTTTTCAGAGTGTTACAGTGAGGGGTGTGGGATATATCAGAGTGTTACAGTGAGTGGTGTGGGATATATCAGAGTGTTACAGTGAGGTGTGTGGGATATATCAGAGTGTTACAGTGAGGGGTGTGGGAAATATCAGAGTGTTACAGTGAGGGGTGTGGGATATATCAGAGTGTTACAGTGAGTGGTGTGGGTTATACCAGAGTCTTACAGTGCGGGGTGTGTGGGATATATCAGAGTGTTACAGTGAGGGGTGTGGGGTGTATCAGAGTGTTACAGTGAGGTGTGTGGTATATATCAGAGTGTTAAAGTGAGGGGTGTGGGATATATCAGAGTGTTACAGTGAGGGGTGTGGGATATATCAGAGTGTTACAGTGAGGGATGTGGGATATAACAGAGTGTTACAGTGAGGGGTGTGGGATATATCAGAGTGTAACAGTGAGGGGTGTGGGATATATCAGAGTGTCACAGTGAGGGGTGTGGGATATATCAGAGTGTTACAGTGAGGGGTGTGGGATATATCAGAGTGTTACAGTGAGGGGTGTGGGATATATCAGAGTGTTAAAGTGAGGGGTGTGGGATATATCAGAGTGTTACTGTGAGTGTTGTGGCATATATCAGAGCGTTACAGTGAGGGGTGTGGGAAATATCAGAGTGTAAACGTGAGTGGTGTGGGATATATCAGAGTGTTACAGTGAGCGGTGTGGGATTTATCAAAGTGTTACAGAGAAGTGTGTGAGATATATCAGAGTGCAACAGTGTGGGGTGTGGGATATATCAGAGTGTTACAGTGAGGAGTGTGGGATATATCAGTGTGTTACACTGAGGGGTGTGGGATATATCAGAGTGTTACAGTGAGGGATGTGGGATATATCAGAGTGTTACAGTGAGGGGTGTGGGATATATCAGAGTGTTACAGTGAGGGATGTGGGATATATCAGAATGTTACAGTGAGGGGTGTGGGGTTTATCAGTTTTACAGTGAGAGGTGTGGGATATATCAGAGTGTTACAGTGAGGGGTGTGGGATATATCAGTCTGTTACAGTGCGTGGTGTGGGGTATATCAGAGTGTTACAGTGAGGGGTGTGGGATATATCAGTGTTACAGTCAAGGGTGTGGGATATATCAGAGTGTTACAGTGAGGGGTGTGGGATATATCAGAGTGTAATAGTGAGGGGTGTGTGATATATCAGATTGTAACAGTGAGGGGTGTGGAATATATCAGAGTGTTACAGTGAGGGGTCTGGGATATATCAGAGTGTTACAGTCAGGGGTGTGGGATATATCAGAGTGTTACAGTTAGGGGTGTGGGATATATCACAGTGTTACAGTGAGGTGTGTGGGATATATCAGAGTGTTACAGTGAGGGGTGTGGGATATATCAGAGTGTTACAGTGAGGGATGTGGGATATATTAGAGTGTTACAGTGAGCGGTGTGGGATATATCAGAGTGTAACAGTGAGGGGTGTGGGATATATCAGAGTGTTACAGTGAGGTGTGTGGGATATAACAGAGTGTTACAGTGAGGGGTGTGGGATATATCAGAGTGTTACAGTGAGGGGTGTGGGATATATCAGAGTGTTACAGTGAGGGGTGTGGGATATATCAGAGTGTTACGGTGAGGGGTGTGGGATATATCAGAGTGTTGCAGTGAGGGGTGTGGGAAATATCGGAGTGTTACAGTTAGGGGTGTGGGATATATCAGAGTGTTACAGTGAGGTGTGTGGGATATATCAGAGTGTTACAGTGAGGGGTGTGGGATATATCAGAGTGTTACAGTGAGGGATGTGGGATATATCAGAGTGTTACAGTGAGGGGTGTGGGATATATCAGAGTGTAACAGTGAGGGGTGTGGGATATATCAGAGTGTTACAGTGAGGTGTGTGGGATATATCAGAGTGTTACAGTGAGGGGTGTGGGATATATCAGAGTGTTACAGTGAGGGGTGTGGGATATATCAGAGTGTTAGAGTGAGGGGTGTGGGATATATCAGAGTGTTACGGTGAGGGGTGTGGGATATATCAGAGTGTTACAGTGAGCGATGTGGGATATATCAGAGTGTTACAGAGAAGTGTGTGAGATATATCAGAGTGCAACAGTGAGGGATGTGGGATATATCAGAGTGTTACAGTGAGGGGTGTGGGGTTTATCAGAGTGTTACAGTGAGGGGTGTGGAATATATCAGAGTGTTACAGTGAGGGGTGTGGGATATATCAGAGTGTTACAGTGAGGGGTGTGGGATATATCAGAGTGTTACAGTGAGGGGTGTGGGGTTTATCAGAGTGTTACAGTGAAGGGTGTGGAATATATCAGAGTGTTACAGTGAGGGGTGTGGGATATATCAGAGTGTTACAGTGAGGGCCGTGGGATATATCAGAGTGTTACAGAGAAGTGTGTGAGATATATCAGAGTGCAACAGTGAGGGATGTGGGATATATCAGAGTGTTACAGTGAGGGGTGTGGGGTTTATCAGAGTGTTACAGTGAGGGGTGTGGAATATATCAGAGTGTTACAGTGAGGGGTGTGGGATATATCAGAGTGTTACAGTGAGGGGTGTGGGATATATTAGAGTGTTACAGTGAGCGGTGTGGGATATATCAGAGTGTAACAGTGAGGGGTGTGGGATATATCAGAGTGTTACAGTGAGGTGTGTGGGATATAACAGAGTGTTACAGTGAGGGGTGTGGGATATATCAGAGTGTTACAGTGAGGGGTGTGGGATATATCAGAGTGTTACAGTGAGGGGTGTGGGATATATCAGAGTGTTACGGTGAGGGGTGTGGGATATATCAGAGTGTTGCAGTGAGGGGTGTGGGAAATATCGGAGTGTTACAGTTAGGGGTGTGGGATATATCAGAGTGTTACAGTGAGGTGTGTGGGATATATCAGAGTGTTACAGTGAGGGGTGTGGGATATATCAGAGTGTTACAGTGAGGGATGTGGGATATATCAGAGTGTTACAGTGAGGGGTGTGGGATATATCAGAGTGTAACAGTGAGGGGTGTGGGATATATCAGAGTGTTACAGTGAGGTGTGTGGGATATATCAGAGTGTTACAGTGAGGGGTGTGGGATATATCAGAGTGTTACAGTGAGGGGTGTGGGATATATCAGAGTGTTAGAGTGAGGGGTGTGGGATATATCAGAGTGTTACGGTGAGGGGTGTGGGATATATCAGAGTGTTACAGTGAGCGATGTGGGATATATCAGAGTGTTACAGAGAAGTGTGTGAGATATATCAGAGTGCAACAGTGAGGGATGTGGGATATATCAGAGTGTTACAGTGAGGGGTGTGGGGTTTATCAGAGTGTTACAGTGAGGGGTGTGGAATATATCAGAGTGTTACAGTGAGGGGTGTGGGATATATCAGAGTGTTACAGTGAGGGGTGTGGGATATATCAGAGTGTTACAGTGAGGGGTGTGGGGTTTATCAGAGTGTTACAGTGAAGGGTGTGGAATATATCAGAGTGTTACAGTGAGGGGTGTGGGATATATCAGAGTGTTACAGTGAGGGCCGTGGGATATATCAGAGTGTTACAGTGAGGGGTGTGGGATATACCAGAGTGTTACAATGAGGGGTGTGGGATATATCAGAGTGTTACAGTGAGGTGTGTGGGATATATAAGAATGTTACAGTGAGGGGTGTGGGATATATCAGAGTGTTACAGTGAGGGATGTGGGATATATCAGAGTGTTACAGTGAGGGGTGTGGGATATATCAGAGTTTTACAGTGAGGGTTGTGGGATATATCAGTGTGTTACAGTGAGGGTTGTGGGATATATCAGAGTGTTACAGTGAGGGGTGTGAGATATATCAGAGTGTTACAGTGATGGGTGTGGGATATATAAGTATGTTACAGTGAGGGGTGTGGGATATATCAGAGTGTTACAGTGAGGGATGTGGGATATATCAGAGTGTTACAGTGAGGGGTGTGGTGTTTTTCAGAGTGTTACAGTGAGGGGTGTGGGATATATCAGTGTGTTACAGTGAGTGGTGTGGGTTATACCAGAGTCTTACAGTGCGGGGTGTGTGGGATATATCAGAGTGTTACAGTGAGGGGTGTGGGGTGTATCAGAGTGTTACAGTGAGGTGTGTGGTATATATCAGAGTGTTAAAGTGAGGGGTGTGGGATATATCAGAGTGTTACAGTGAGGGGTGTGGGATATATCAGAGTGTTACAGTGAGGGATGTGGGATATAACAGAGTGTTACAGTGAGGGGTGTGGGATATATCAGAGTGTAACAGTGAGGGGTGTGGGATATATCAGAGTGTCACAGTGAGGGGTGTGGGATATATCAGAGTGTTACAGTGAGGGGTGTGGGATATATCAGAGTGTTACAGTGAGGGGTGTGGGATATATCAGAGTGTTAAAGTGAGGGGTGTGGGATATATCAGAGTGTTACTGTGAGTGTTGTGGCATATATCAGAGCGTTACAGTGAGGGGTGTGGGAAATATCAGAGTGTAAACGTGAGTGGTGTGGGATATATCAGAGTGTTACAGTGAGCGGTGTGGGATTTATCAAAGTGTTACAGAGAAGTGTGTGAGATATATCAGAGTGCAACAGTGTGGGGTGTGGGATATATCAGAGTGTTACAGTGAGGAGTGTGGGATATATCAGTGTGTTACACTGAGGGGTGTGGGATATATCAGAGTGTTACAGTGAGGGATGTGGGATATATCAGAGTGTTACAGTGAGGGGTGTGGGATATATCAGAGTGTTACAGTGAGGGATGTGGGATATATCAGAATGTTACAGTGAGGGGTGTGGGGTTTATCAGTTTTACAGTGAGAGGTGTGGGATATATCAGAGTGTTACAGTGAGGGGTGTGGGATATATCAGTCTGTTACAGTGCGTGGTGTGGGGTATATCAGAGTGTTACAGTGAGGGGTGTGGGATATATCAGTGTTACAGTCAAGGGTGTGGGATATATCAGAGTGTTACAGTGAGGGGTGTGGGATATATCAGAGTGTAATAGTGAGGGGTGTGTGATATATCAGATTGTAACAGTGAGGGGTGTGGAATATATCAGAGTGTTACAGTGAGGGGTCTGGGATATATCAGAGTGTTACAGTCAGGGGTGTGGGATATATCAGAGTGTTACAGTTAGGGGTGTGGGATATATCACAGTGTTACAGTGAGGTGTGTGGGATATATCAGAGTGTTACAGTGAGGGGTGTGGGATATATCAGAGTGTTACAGTGAGGGATGTGGGATATATTAGAGTGTTACAGTGAGCGGTGTGGGATATATCAGAGTGTAACAGTGAGGGGTGTGGGATATATCAGAGTGTTACAGTGAGGTGTGTGGGATATAACAGAGTGTTACAGTGAGGGGTGTGGGATATATCAGAGTGTTACAGTGAGGGGTGTGGGATATATCAGAGTGTTACAGTGAGGGGTGTGGGATATATCAGAGTGTTACGGTGAGGGGTGTGGGATATATCAGAGTGTTACAGTGAGCGGTGTGGGATATATCAGAGTGTTACAGAGAAGTGTGTGAGATATATCAGAGTGCAACTGTGAGGGATGTGGGATATATCAGAGTGTTACAGTGAGGGGTGTGGGGTTTATCAGAGTGTTACAGTGAGGGGTGTGGGATATATCAGAGTGTTACAGTGAGGGGTGTGGGGTTTATCAGAGTGTTACAGTGAAGGGTGTGGAATATATCAGAGTGTTACAGTGAAGGGTGTGGGATATATCAGAGTGTTACAGTGAGGGCCGTGGGATATATCAGAGTGTTACAGTGAGGGGTGTGGGATATACCAGAGTGTTACAATGAGGGGTGTGGGATATATCAGAGTGTTACAGTGAGGTGTGTGGGATATATAAGAATGTTACAGTGAGGGGTGTGGGATATATCAGAGTGTTACAGTGAGGGATGTGGGATATATCAGAGTGTTACAGTGAGGGGTGTGGGATATATCAGAGTTTTACAGTGAGGGGTGTGGGATATATCAGTGTGTTACAGTGAGGGTTGTGGGATATATCAGAGTGTTACAGTGAGGGGTGTGAGATATATCAGAGTGTTACAGTGATGGGTGTGGGATATATAAGTATGTTACAGTGAGGGGTGTGGGATATATCAGAGTGTTACAGTGAGGGATGTGGGATATATCAGAGTGTTACAGTGAGGGGTGTGGTGTTTTTCAGAGTGTTACAGTGAGGGGTGTGGGATATATCAGAGTGTTACAGTGAGTGGTGTGGGATATATCAGAGTGTTACAGTGAGGTGTGTGGGATATATCAGAGTGTTACAGTGAGGGGTGTGGGAAATATCAGAGTGTTACAGTGAGGGGTGTGGGATATATCAGAGTGTTACAGTGAGTGGTGTGGGTTATACCAGAGTCTTACAGTGCGGGGTGTGTGGGATATATCAGAGTGTTACAGTGAGGGGTGTGGGGTGTATCAGAGTGTTACAGTGAGGTGTGTGGTAT
This sequence comes from Isurus oxyrinchus, assembly GCA_026770705.1. Classification (NCBI taxonomy): domain Eukaryota; kingdom Metazoa; phylum Chordata; class Chondrichthyes; order Lamniformes; family Lamnidae; genus Isurus; species Isurus oxyrinchus. The sequence goes on from JANJGN010001701.1 coordinate 72,358, forward strand.
ATATCAGAGTGTTAAAGTGAGGGGTGTGGGATATATCAGAGTGTTACAGTGAGGGGTGTGGGATATATCAGAGTGTTACAGTGAGGGATGTGGGATATAACAGAGTGTTACAGTGAGGGGTGTGGGATATATCAGAGTGTAACAGTGAGGGGTGTGGGATATATCAGAGTGTCACAGTGAGGGGTGTGGGATATATCAGAGTGTTACAGTGAGGGGTGTGGGATATATCAGAGTGTTAAAGTGAGGGGTGTGGGATATATCAGAGTGTTACTGTGAGTGTTGTGGCATATATCAGAGCGTTACAGTGAGGGGTGTGGGAAATATCAGAGTGTAAACGTGAGTGGTGTGGGATATATCAGAGTGTTACAGTGAGAGGTGTGGGATTTATCAAAGTGTTACAGAGAAGTGTGTGAGATATATCAGAGTGCAACAGTGTGGGGTGTGGGATATATCAGAGTGTTACACTGAGGGGTGTGGGATATATCAGAGTGTTACAGTGAGGGATGTGGGATATATCAGAGTGTTACAGTGAGGGGTGTGGGATATATCAGAGTGTTACAGTGAGGGATGTGGGATATATCAGAATGTTACAGTGAGGGGTGTGGGGTTTATCAGTTTTACAGTGAGAGGTGTGGGATATATCAGAGTGTTACAGTGAGGGGTGTGGGATATATCAGTCTGTTACAGTGCGTGGTGTGGGGTATATCAGAGTGTTACAGTGAGGGGTGTGGGATATATCAGTGTTACAGTCAAGGGTGTGGGATATATCAGAGTGTTACAGTGAGGGGTGTGGGATATATCAGAGTGTAATAGTGAGGGGTGTGTGATATATCAGATTGTAACAGTGAGGGGTGTGGAATATATCAGAGTGTTACAGTGAGGGGTCTGGGATATATCAGAGTGTTACAGTCAGGGGTGTGGGATATATCAGAGTGTTACAGTTAGGGGTGTGGGATATATCACAGTGTTACAGTGAGGTGTGTGGGATATATCAGAGTGTTACAGTGAGGGGTGTGGGATATATCAGAGTGTTACAGTGAGGGATGTGGGATATATTAGAGTGTTACAGTGAGGGGTGTGGGATATATCAGAGTGTAACAGTGAGGGGTGTGGGATATATCAGAGTGTTACAGTGAGGTGTGTGGGATATATCAGAGTGTTACAGTGAGGGGTGTGGGATATATCAGAGTGTTACAGTGAGGGGTGTGGGATATATCAGAGTGTTACAGTGAGGGGTGTGGGATATATCAGAGTGTTACGGTGAGGGGTGTGGGATATATCAGAGTGTTACAGTGAGCGGTGTGGGATATATCAGAGTGTTACAGAGAAGTGTGTGAGATATATCAGAGTGCAACTGTGAGGGATGTGGGATATATCAGAGTGTTACAGTGAGGGGTGTGGGGTTTATCAGAGTGTTACAGTGAGGGGTGTGGAATATATCAGAGTGTTACAGTGAGGGGTGTGGGATATATCAGAGTGTTACAGTGAGGGGTGTGGGATATATCAGAGTGTTACAGTGAGGGGTGTGGGGTTTATCAGAGTGTTACAGTGAAGGGTGTGGAATATATCAGAGTCTTAAAGTGAGGGGTGTGGGATATATCAGAGTGTTACAGTGAGGGCCGTGGGATATATCAGAGTGTTACAGTGAGGGGTGTGGGATATATCAGAGTGTTACAGTGAGGGGTGTGGGATATATCAGAGTGTTACAGTGAGGTGTGTGGGATATATAAGAATGTTACAGTGAGGGGTGTGGGATATATCAGAGTGTTACATTGAGGGATGTGGGATATATCAGAGTGTTACAGTGAGGGGTGTGGGATATATCAGAGTGTTACAGTGAGGGGTGTGGGATATATCAGAGTGTTAGAGTGAGGGGTGTGGGATATATCAGAGTGTTACGGTGAGGGGTGTGGGATATATCAGAGTGTTACAGTGAGCGGTGTGGGATATATCAGAGTGTTACAGAGAAGTGTGTGAGATATATCAGAGTGCAACAGTGAGGGATGTGGGATATATCAGAGTGTTACAGTGAGGGGTGTGGGGTTTATCAGAGTGTTACAGTGAGGGGTGTGGAATATATCAGAGTGTTACAGTGAGGGGTGTGGGATATATCAGAGTGTTACAGTGAGGGGTGTGGGATATATCAGAGTGTTACAGTGAGGGGTGTGGGGTTTATCAGAGTGTTACAGTGAAGGGTGTGGAATATATCAGAGTGTTACAGTGAGGGGTGTGGGATATATCAGAGTGTTACAGTGAGGGCCGTGGGATATATCAGAGTGTTACAGTGAGGGGTGTGGGATATACCAGAGTGTTACAATGAGGGGTGTGGGATATATCAGAGTGTTACAGTGAGGTGTGTGGGATATATAAGAATGTTACAGTGAGGGGTGTGGGATATATCAGAGTGTTACAGTGAGGGATGTGGGATATATCAGAGTGTTACAGTGAGGGGTGTGGGATATATCAGAGTTTTACAGTGAGGGGTGTGGGATATATCAGTGTGTTACAGTGAGGGTTGTGGGATATATCAGAGTGTTACAGTGAGGGGTGTGAGATATATCAGAGTGTTACAGTGATGGGTGTGGGATATATAAGTATGTTACAGTGAGGGGTGTGGGATATATCAGAGTGTTACAGTGAGGGATGTGGGATATATCAGAGTGTTACAGTGAGGGGTGTGGTGTTTTTCAGAGTGTTACAGTGAGGGGTGTGGGATATATCAGAGTGTTACAGTGAGTGGTGTGGGATATATCAGAGTGTTACAGTGAGGTGTGTGGGATATATCAGAGTGTTACTTTGAGGGGTGTGGGAAATATCAGAGTGTTACAGAGAGGGGTGTGGGATATATCAGAGTGTTACAGTGAGTGGTGTGGGTTATACCAGAGTCTTACAGTGCGGGGTGTGTGGGATATATCAGAGTGTTACAGTGAGGGGTGTGGGGTGTATCAGAGTGTTACAGTGAGGTGTGTGGTATATATCAGAGTGTTAAAGTGAGGGGTGTGGGATATATCAGAGTGTTACAGTGAGGGGTGTGGGATATATCAGAGTGTTACAGTGAGGGATGTGGGATATAACAGAGTGTTACAGTGAGGGGTGTGGGATATATCAGAGTGTAACAGTGAGGGGTGTGGGATATATCAGAGTGTCACAGTGAGGGGTGTGGGATATATCAGAGTGTTACAGTGAGGGGTGTGGGATATATCAGAGTGTTACAGTGAGGGGTGTGGGATATATCAGAGTGTTAAAGTGAGGGGTGTGGGATATATCAGAGTGTTACTGTGAGTGTTGTGGCATATATCAGAGCGTTACAGTGAGGGGTGTGGGAAATATCAGAGTGTAAACGTGAGTGGTGTGGGATATATCAGAGTGTTACAGTGAGCGGTGTGGGATTTATCAAAGTGTTACAGAGAAGTGTGTGAGATATATCAGAGTGCAACAGTGTGGGGTGTGGGATATATCAGAGTGTTACAGTGAGGAGTGTGGGATATATCAGTGTGTTACACTGAGGGGTGTGGGATATATCAGAGTGTTACAGTGAGGGATGTGGGATATATCAGAGTGTTACAGTGAGGGGTGTGGGATATATCAGAGTGTTACAGTGAGGGATGTGGGATATATCAGAATGTTACAGTGAGGGGTGTGGGGTTTATCAGTTTTACAGTGAGAGGTGTGGGATATATCAGAGTGTTACAGTGAGGGGTGTGGGATATATCAGTCTGTTACAGTGCGTGGTGTGGGGTATATCAGAGTGTTACAGTGAGGGGTGTGGGATATATCAGTGTTACAGTCAAGGGTGTGGGATATATCAGAGTGTTACAGTGAGGGGTGTGGGATATATCAGAGTGTTATAGTGAGGGGTGTGTGATATATCAGATTGTAACAGTGAGGGGTGTGGAATATATCAGAGTGTTACAGTGAGGGGTCTGGGATATATCAGAGTGTTACAGTCAGGTGTGTGGGATATATCAGAGTGTTACAGTTAGGGGTGTGGGATATATCACAGTGTTACAGTGAGGTGTGTGGGATATATCAGAGTGTTACAGTGAGGGGTGTGGGATATATCAGAGTGTTACAGTGAGGGATGTGGGATATATTAGAGTGTTACAGTGAGGGGTGTGGGATATATCAGAGTGTAACAGTGAGGGGTGTTGTATATATCAGAGTGTTACAGTGAGGTGTGTGGGATATATCAGAGTGTTACAGTGAGGGGTGTGGGATATATCAGAGTGTTACAGTGAGGGGTGTGGGATATATCAGAGTGTTACAGTGAGGGGTGTGGGATATATCAGAGTGTTACGGTGAGGGGTGTGGGATATATCAGAGTGTTACAGTGAGCGGTGTGGGATATATCAGAGTGTTACAGAGAAGTGTGTGAGATATATCAGAGTGCAACTGTGAGGGATGTGGGATATATCAGAGTGTTACAGTGAGGGGTGTGGGGTTTATCAGAGTGTTACAGTGAGGGGTGTGGAATATATCAGAGTGTTACAGTGAGGGGTGTGGGATATATCAGAGTGTTTCAGTGAGGGGTGTGGGATATATCAGAGTGTTACAGTGAGGGGTGTGGGGTTTATCAGAGTGTTACAGTGAAGGGTGTGGAATATATCAGAGTCTTAAAGTGAGGGGTGTGGGATATATCAGAGTGTTACAGTGAGGGCCGTGGGATATATCAGAGTGTTACAGTGAGGGGTGTGGGATATATCAGAGTGTTACAGTGAGGGGTGTGGGATATATCAGAGTGTTACAGTGAGGTGTGTGGGATATATAAGAATGTTACAGTGAGGGGTGTGGGATATATCAGAGTGTTACATTGAGGGATGTGGGATATATCAGAGTGTTACAGTGAGGGGTGTGGGATATATCAGAGTTTTACAGTGAGGGGTGTGGGATATATCAGTGTGTTACAGTGAGGGGTGTGGGATATATCAGAGTGTTACAGTGAGGGGTGTGGGATATATCAGAGTGTTACAGTGATGGGTGTGGGATATATAAGAATGTTACAGTGAGGGGTGTGGGATATATCAGAGTGTTACAGTGAGGGATGTGGGATATATCAGAGTGTTACAGTGAGGGTTGTGGTGTTTTTCAGAGTGTTACAGTGAGGGGTGTTGGATATATCAGAGTGTTACAGTGAGTGGTGTGGGATATATCAGAGTGTTACAGTGAGGTGTGTGGGATATATCAGAGTGTTACAGTGAGGGGTGTGGGAAATATCAGAGTGTTACAGTGAGGGGTGTGGGATATATCAGAGTGTTACAGTGAGTGGTGTGGGTTATAACAGAGTCTTACAGTGCGGGGTGTGTGGGATATATCAGAGTGTTACAGTGAGGGGTGTGGGGTGTATCAGAGTGTTACAGTGAGGTGTGTGGTATATATCAGAGTGTTAAAGTGAGGGGTGTGGGATATATCAGAGTGTTACAGTGAGGGGTGTGGGATATATCAGATTGTTACAGTGAGGGATGTGGGATATAACAGAGAGTTACAGTGAGGGGTGTGGGATATATCAGAGTGTTACAGTGAGTGGTGTGGGATATATCAGAGTGTTACAGTGAGGGGTGTGGGATATATCAGAGTGTAACAGTGAGGGGTGTGGGATATATCTGAGTGTCACAGTGAGGGGTGTGGGATATATCAGAGTGCTACAGTGAGGGGTGTGGGATATATCAGAGTGTTACAGTGAGGGGTGTGGGATATATCAGAGTGTTACAGTGAGGGATGTGGGATATATCAGAATGTTACAGTGAGGGGTGTGGGGTTTATCAGAGTGTTACAGTGAGGGGTGTGGGATATATCAGAGTGTTACAGTGAGTGGTGTGGGATATATCAGAATGTTACAGTGAGGGGTGTGGGATATATCAGAGTGTTGCAGTGAGGGGTGTGGGATATATCAGAGTGTTACAGTGAGGGATGTGGGATTTATCAGAGTGTTACAGTGAGGGGTGTGGGGTTTATCAGAGTGTTACAGTGAGGGGTGTGGGATATATCAGAGTGTTACAGTGAGTGGTGTGGGATATATCAGATTGTTACAGTGAGGGGTGTGGGATATATCAGAGTGTTACAGTGAGGGGTGTGGGAAATATCGGAGTGTTACAGTGAGGGGTGTGGGATATATCAGAGTGTTACAGTGAGTGGTGTGGGTTATATCAGAGTCTTAAATTGCGGGGTGTGTGGGATATATCAGAGCGTTACAGTGAGGGGTGTGTGGTGTATCAGAGTGTTACAGTGAGGTGTGTGGGATATATCAGAGTGTTTCAGTGAGGGTTGTGGGATATATCAGAGTGTTACAGAGAAGTGTGGGGGATATATTAGTGTGCAACAGTGAGGGGTGTGCGATATATCAGCGTGTTACAGTGAGGGGTGTGGGATATATCAGAGTGTTACAGTGAGGGGTGTGGGATATATCAGAGTGTTACAGTGAGGGGTGTAGTGTATCTCAGAGTGTTACAGTGAGGGGTGTGGGAAATATCAGTGTTACAGTGAGGGGTGTGTGATATATTCAAAGTGTTACAGTGAGGGGTGTGGTTTATATAAGAGTGTTACAGCGAGGGGTGTGCAATATATCAGTGTGTTCTTGTGAGGGGTGTGGGATATATCACAGTGTTACAGTGAGGGGTGTGGGGTATATCAGAGTTTTACAGTGAGGTGTGTGGGATATATCAGAGTGTTATAGTGAGGGGTGTGGGATATATAAGAGTGTAACAGTGAGGGTTGTGGAATATATCAGAGTGTTACAGTGAGGGGTCTGGGATATATCAGAGTGTTACAGTGAGGGGTCTGGGATATATCTGACTGTTATAGTGAGGGGTGTGGGATATATCAGAGTGTTACAGTTAAGATTGTGCGATATATCAGAGTGTTACAGTGAGGGTTGTGAGATATATCAGAGTGTTACAGTGAGGGGTGTGGGATATATCAGAGTGTTACAGTGAGGGGTGTGGGATATATCAGTGTGTTACAGTGAGGGGTGTGGGGTATATCTGAGTGTTACAGTGAGGGGTGTGGGATATATCAGTTTTACAGTGAGGGGTGTGGGATATATCAGAGTGTTACAGTGAGGGGTGTGGGATATATCAGTCTGTTACAGTGAGGGGTGTGGGGTATATCAGAGTGTTACAGTGAGGGGTGTGGGATATATCAGTGTTACAGTGAGGGGTGTGAGATATATCAGAGTGTTACAGTGAGGGGAGAGGGATATATCAGAGTGTTACAGTGAGGGGTGTGGGGTATATCAGAGGGTTACAGTGAGTGGTGTGGGATATAACAATGTTACAGTGAGGGGTTTGCGATATATCAGAGAGTTACAGTGAGGGGTGTGGTATATATCAGTGTTACAGTGATGGGTCTGGGGTATATCAGTTTTACAGTGAGGTGTGTTGGATATATCAGAGTGTTACAGTGAGTTTCGTGGGATATATCAGAGTGTTAGAGTGAGGGCATTGGGATATATCAGAGTGTTACAGTGAGGGGTGTGGGATATATCAGAGTGTTACAGTGAGGGCCGTGGGATATATCAGAGTGTTACAGTGAGGGGTGTGGGGTATATCAGAGAGTTACAGTGAGGGGTTTGGGGTATCTCTGATTGTTACAGTGAGGGGTTTGGGATATATCAGAGTGTTACAGTGAGGGGTGTGGCATCTATCAGAGTGTTACAGTGAGGGGTGTGGTGTTTATCAGAGTGTTACAGTGAGGGGTATTGGATATATCAGAGTGTTACAGTGAGGGGTGTGGTGTTTATCAGAGTGTTACAGTGAGTGGTGTGGGATATATCAGAGTGTTACAGTGAGGTGTGTGGGATATATCAGAGTGTTACATTGAGGGGTGTGGGAAATATCAGAGTGTTACAGTGAGGGGTGTGGGATATATCAGAGTGTTACAGTGAGTGGTGTGGCTTATATCAGAGTCTTACAGTGCGGGGTGTGTGGGATATATCAGAGTGTTACAGTGAGGGGTGTGGGGTGTATCAGAGTGTTACAGTGAGGTGTGTGGTATATATCAGAGTGTAACAGTGAGGGGTGTGGGCTATATCAGAGTGTTACAGTGAGGGGTGTGGGATATATCAGATTGTTACAGTGAGGAATGTGGGATATATCAGAGTGTTACAGTGAGGGGTGTGGGATATATCAGAGTGTTACAGTAAGGGGTGTGGGATATATCAGAGTGTTACGGTGAGGGGTGTGGGATATATCAGAGTGTTACAGTGAGCGGTGTGGGATATATCAGAGTGTTACAGAGAAGTGTGTGAGATATATCAGAGTGCAACTGTGAGGGATGTGGGATATATCAGAGTGTTACAGTGAGGGGTGTGGGGTTTATCAGAGTGTTACAGTGAGGGGTGTGGAATATATCAGAGTGTTACAGTGAGGGGTGTGGGATATATCAGAGTGTTACAGTGAGGGGTGTGGGATATATCAGAGTGTTACAGTGAGGGGTGTGGGGTTTATCAGAGTGTTACAGTGAAGGGTGTGGAATATATCAGAGTCTTAAAGTGAGGGGTGTGGGATATATCAGAGTGTTACAGTGAGGGCCGTGGGATATATCAGAGTGTTACAGTGAGGGGTGTGGGATATATCAGAGTGTTACAGTGAGGGGTGTGGGATATATCAGAGTGTTACAGTGAGGTGTGTGGGATATATAAGAATGTTACAGTGAGGGGTGTGGGATATATCAGAGTGTTACAGTGAGGGATGTGGGATATATCAGAGTGTTACAGTGAGGGGTGTGGGATATATCAGAGTTTTACAGTGAGGGGTGTGGGATATATCAGTGTGTTACAGTGAGGGGTGTGGGATATATCAGAGTGTTACAGTGAGGGGTGTGGGATATATAAGAGTGTTACAGTGATGGGTGTGGGATATATAAGAATGTTACAGTGAGGGGTGTGGGATATATCAGAGTGTTACAGTGAGGGATGTGGGATATATCAGAGTGTTACAGTGAGTGGTGTGGGATATATCAGAGTGTTACAGTGAGGGGTGTGGGATATATCAGAGTGTTACAGTGAGGGGTGTGGGAAATATCAGAGTGTTACAGTGAGGGGTGTGGGATATATCAGAGTGTTACAGTGAGTGGTGTGGGTTATAACAGAGTCTTACAGTGCGGGGTGTGTGGGATATATCAGAGTGTTACAGTGAGGGGTGTGGGGTGTATCAGAGTGTTACAGTGAGGTGTGTGGTATATATCAGAGTGTTAAAGTGAGGGGTGTGGGATATATCAGAGTGTTACAGTGAGGGGTGTGGGATATATCAGATTGTTACAGTGAGGGATGTGGGATATAACAGAGAGTTACAGTGAGGGGTGTGGGATATATCAGAGTGTTACAGTGAGTGGTGTGGGATATATCAGAGTGTTACAGTGAGGGGTGTGGGATATATCAGAGTGTAACAGTGAGGGGTGTGGGATATATCAGAGTGTCACAGTGAGGGGTGTGGGATATATCAGAGTGCTACAGTGAGGGGTGTGGGATATATCAGAGTGTTACAGTGAGGGGTGTGGGATATATCAGAGTGTTACAGTGAGGGATGTGGGATATATCAGAATGTTACAGTGAGGGGTGTGGGGTTTATCAGAGTGTTACAGTGAGGGGTGTGGGATATATCAGAGTGTTACAGTGAGTGGTGTGGGATATATCAGAATGTTACAGTGAGGGGTGTGGGATATATCAGAGTGTTGCAGTGAGGGGTGTGGGATATATCAGAGTGTTACAGTGAGGGATGTGGGATTTATCAGAGTGTTACAGTGAGGGGTGTGGGGTTTATCAGAGTGTTACAGTGAGGGGTGTGGGATATATCAGAGTGTTACAGTGAGTGGTGTGGGATATATCAGATTGTTACAGTGAGGGGTGTGGGATATATCAGAGTGTTACAGTGAGGGGTGTGGGAAATATCGGAGTGTTACAGTGAGGGGTCTGGGATATATCAGAGTGTTACAGTGAGTGGTGTGGGTTATATCAGAGTCTTAAATTGCGGGGTGTGTGGGATATATCAGAGCGTTACAGTGAGGGGTGTGTGGTGTATCAGAGTGTTACAGTGAGGTGTGTGGGATATATCAGAGTGTTTCAGTGAGGGTTGTGGGATATATCAGAGTGTTACAGAGAAGTGTGGGGGATATATTAGTGTGCAACAGTGAGGGGTGTGCGATATATCAGCGTGTTACAGTGAGGGGTGTGGGATATATCAGAGTGTTACAGTGAGGGGTGTGGGATATATCAGAGTGTTACAGTGAGGGGTGTAGTGTATATCAGAGTGTTACAGTGAGGGGTGTGGGAAATATCAGTGTTACAGTGAGGGGTGTGTGATATATTCAAAGTGTTACAGTGAGGGGTGTGGTTTATATAAGAGTGTTACAGCGAGGGGTGTGCAATATATCAGTGTGTTCTTGTGAGGGGTGTGGGATATATCACAGTGTTACAGTGAGGGGTGTGGGGTATATCAGAGTTTTACAGTGAGGTGTGTGGGATATATCAGAGTGTTATAGTGAGGGGTGTGGGATATATAAGAGTGTAACAGTGAGGGTTGTGGAATATATCAGAGTGTTACAGTGAGGGGTCTGGGATATATCAGAGTGTTACAGTGAGGGGTCTGGGATATATCAGACTGTTATAGTGAGGGGTGTGGGATATATCAGAGTGTTACAGTTAAGATTGTGCGATATATCAGAGTGTTACAGTGAGGGTTGTGAGATATATCAGAGTGTTACAGTGAGGGGTGTGGGATATATCAGAGTGTTACAGTGAGGGGTGTGGGATATATCAGTGTGTTACAGTGAGGGGTGTGGGGTATATCTGAGTGTTACAGTGAGGGGTGTGGGATATATCAGTTTTACAGTGAGGGGTGTGGGATATATCAGAGTGTTACAGTGAGGGGTGTGGGATATATCAGTCTGTTACAGTGAGGGGTGTGGGGTATATCAGAGTGTTACAGTGAGGGGTGTGGGATATATCAGTGTTACAGTGAGGGGTGTGAGATATATCAGAGTGTTACAGTGAGGGGAGAGGGATATATCAGAGTGTTACAGTGAGGGGTGTGGGGTATATCAGAGGGTTACAGTGAGTGGTGTGGGATATAACAATGTTACAGTGAGGGGTTTGCGATATATCAGAGAGTTACAGTGAGGGGTGTGGTATATATCAGTGTTACAGTGATGGGTCTGGGGTATATCAGTTTTACAGTGAGGTGTGTTGGATATATCAGAGTGTTACAGTGAGTTTCGTGGGATATATCAGAGTGTTAGAGTGAGGGCCGTGGGATATATCAGAGTGTTACAGTGAGGGGTGTGGGATATATCAGAGTGTTACAGTGAGGGCCGTGGGATATATCAGAGTGTTACAGTGAGGGGTGTGGGGTATATCAGAGAGTTACAGTGAGGGGTTTGGGGTATCTCTGATTGTTACAGTGAGGGGTTTGGGATATATCAGAGTGTTACAGTGAGGGGTGTGGCATCTATCAGAGTGTTACAGTGAGGGGTGTGGTGTTTATCAGAGTGTTACAGTGAGGGGTATTGGATATATCAGAGTGTTACAGTGAGGGGTGTGGTGTTTATCAGAGTGTTACAGTGAGTGGTGTGGGATATATCAGAGTGTTACAGTGAGGTGTGTGGGATATATCAGAGTGTTACATTGAGGGGTGTGGGAAATATCAGAGTGTTACAGTGAGGGGTGTGGGATATATCAGAGTGTTACAGTGAGTGGTGTGGCTTATATCAGAGTCTTACAGTGCGGGGTGTGTGGGATATATCAGAGTGTTACAGTGAGGGGTGTGTGGTGTATCAGAGTGTTACAGTGAGATGTGTTGGATATATCAGAGTGTTTCAGTGAGGGTTGTGGGATATATCAGAGTGTTACAGAGAAGTGTGGGGGATATATTAGTGTGCAACAGTGAGGGGTGTGCGATATATCAGCGTGTTACAGTGAGGGGTGTGGGATATATCAGAGTGTTACAGTGAGGGGTGTGGGATATATCAGAGTGTTACAGTGAGGGGTGTAGTGTATATCAGAGTGTTACAGTGAGGGGTGTGGGAAATATCAGTGTTACAGTGAGGGGTGTGTGATATATTCAAAGTGTTACAGTGAGGGGTGTGGTTTATATAAGAGTGTTACAGCGAGGGGTGTGCAATATATCAGTGTGTTCTTGTGAGGGGTGTGGGATATATCACAGTGTTACAGTGAGGGGTGTGGGGTATATCAGAGTTTTACAGTGAGGTGTGTGGGATATATCAGAGTGTTATAGTGAGGGGTGTGGGATATATAAGAGTGTAACAGTGAGGGTTGTGGAATATATCAGAGTGTTACAGTGAGGGGTCTGGGATATATCAGAGTGTTACAGTGAGGGGTCTGGGATATATCAGACTGTTATAGTGAGGGGTGTGGGATATATCAGAGTGTTACAGTTAAGATTGTGCGATATATCAGAGTGTTACAGTGAGGGTTGTGAGATATATCAGAGTGTTACAGTGAGGGGTGTGGGATATATCAGAGTGTTACAGTGAGGGGTGTGGGATATATCAGTGTGTTACAGTGAGGGGTGTGGGGTATATCTGAGTGTTACAGTGAGGGGTGTGGGATATATCAGTTTTACAGTGAGGGGTGTGGGATATATCAGAGTGTTACAGTGAGGGGTGTGGGATATATCAGTCTGTTACAGTGAGGGGTGTGGGGTATATCAGAGTGTTACAGTGAGGGGTGTGGGATATATCAGTGTTACAGTGAGGGGTGTGAGATATATCAGAGTGTTACAGTGAGGGGAGAAGGATATATCAGAGTGTTACAGTGAGGGGTGTGGGGTATATCAGAGGGTTACAGTGAGTGGTGTGGGATATAACAATGTTACAGTGAGGGGTTTGCGATATATCAGAGAGTTACAGTGAGGGGTGTGGTATATATCAGTGTTACAGTGATGGGTCTGGGGTATATCAGTTTTACAGTGAGGTGTGTTGGATATATCAGAGTGTTACAGTGAGTTTCGTGGGATATATCAGAGTGTTAGAGTGAGGGCCGTGGGATATATCAGAGTGTTACAGTGAGGGGTGTGGGATATATCAGAGTGTTACAGTGAGGGCCGTGGGATATATCAGAGTGTTACAGTGAGGGGTGTGGGGTATATCAGAGAGTTACAGTGAGGGGTTTGGGGTATCTCTGATTGTTACAGTGAGGGGTTTGGGATATATCAGAGTGTTACAGTGAGGGGTGTGGCATCTATCAGAGTGTTACAGTGAGGGGTGTGGTGTTTATCAGAGTGTTACAGTGAGGGGTATTGGATATATCAGAGTGTTACAGTGAGGGGTGTGGTGTTTATCAGAGTGTTACAGTGAGTGGTGTGGGATATATCAGAGTGTTACAGTGAGGTGTGTGGGATATATCAGAGTGTTACATTGAGGGGTGTGGGAAATATCAGAGTGTTACAGTGAGGGGTGTGGGATATATCAGAGTGTTACAGTGAGTGGTGTGGCTTATATCAGAGTCTTACAGTGCGGGGTGTGTGGGATATATCAGAGTGTTACAGTGAGGGGTGTGGGGTGTATCAGAGTGTTACAGTGAGGTGTGTGGTATATATCAGAGTGTAACAGTGAGGGGTGTGGGCTATATCAGAGTGTTACAGTGAGGGGTGTGGGATATATCAGATTGTTACAGTGAGGAATGTGGGATATATCAGAGTGTTACAGTGAGGGGTGTGGGATATATCAGAGTGTTACAGTGAGGGGTGTGGGATATATCAGAGTGTTACGGTGAGGGGTGTGGGATATATCAGAGTGTTACAGTGAGCGGTGTGGGATATATCAGAGTGTTACAGAGAAGTGTGTGAGATATATCAGAGTGCAACTGTGAGGGATGTGGGATATATCAGAGTGTTACAGTGAGGGGTGTGGGGTTTATCAGAGTGTTACAGTGAGGGGTGTGGAATATATCAGAGTGTTACAGTGAGGGGTGTGGGATATATCAGAGTGTTACAGTGAGGGGTGTGGGATATATCAGAGTGTTACAGTGAGGGGTGTGGGGTTTATCAGAGTGTTACAGTGAAGGGTGTGGAATATATCAGAGTCTGAAAGTGAGGGGTGTGGGATATATCAGAGTGTTACAGTGAGGGCCGTGGGAAATATCAGAGTGTTACAGTGAGGGGTGTGGGATATATCAGAGTGTTACAGTGAGGGGTGTGGGATATATCAGAGTGTTACAGTGAGGTGTGTGGGATATATAAGAATGTTACAGTGAGGGGTGTGGGATATATCAGAGTGTTACAGTGAGGGATGTGGGATATATCAGAGTGTTACAGTGAGGGGTGTGGGATATATCAGAGTTTTACAGTGAGGGGTGTGGGATATATCAGTGTGTTACAGTGAGGGGTGTGGGATATATCAGAGTGTTACAGTGAGGGGTGTGGGATATATCAGAGTGTTACAGTGATGGGTGTGGGATATATAAGAATGTTACAGTGAGGGGTGCGGGATATATCAGAGTGTTACAGTGAGGGATGTGGGATATATCAGAGTGTTACAGTGAGGGTTGTGGTGTTTTTCAGAGTGTTACAGTGAGGGGTGTGGGATATATCAGAGTGTTACAGTGAGTGGTGTGGGATATATCAGAGTGTTACAGTGAGGTGTGTGGGATATATCAGAGTGTTACAGTGAGGGGTGTGGGAAATATCAGAGTGTTACAGTGAGGGGTGTGGGATATATCAGAGTGTTACAGTGAGTGGTGTGGGTTATAACAGAGTCTTACAGTGCGGGGTGTGTGGGATATATCAGAGTGTTACAGTGAGGGGTGTGGGGTGTATCAGAGTGTTACAGTGAGGTGTGTGGTATATATCAGAGTGTTAAAGTGAGGGGTGTGGGATATATCAGAGTGTTACAGTGAGGGGTGTGGGATATATCAGATTGTTACAGTGAGGGATGTGGGATATAACAGAGAGTTACAGTGAGGGGTGTGGGATATATCAGAGTGTTACAGTGAGTGGTGTGGGATATATCAGAGTGTTACAGTGAGGGGTGTGGGATATATCAGAGTGTAACAGTGAGGGGTGTGGGATATATCAGAGTGTCACAGTGAGGGGTGTGGGATATATCAGAGTGCTACAGTGAGGGGTGTGGGATATATCAGAGTGTTACAGTGAGGGGTGTGGGATATATGAGAGTGTTACAGTGAGGGATGTGGGATATATCAGAATGTTACAGTGAGGGGTGTGGGGTTTATCAGAGTGTTACAGTGAGGGGTGTGGGATATATCAGAGTGTTACAGTGAGTGGTGTGGGATATATCAGAATGTTACAGTGAGGGGTGTGGGATATATCAGAGTGTTGCAGTGAGGGGTGTGGGATATATCAGAGTGTTACAGTGAGGGATGTGGGATTTATCAGAGTGTTACAGTGAGGGGTGTGGGGTTTATCAGAGTGTTACAGTGAGGGGTGTGGGATATATCAGAGTGTTACAGTGAGTGGTGTGGGATATATCAGATTGTTACAGTGAGGGGTGTGGGATATATCAGAGTGTTACAGTGAGGGGTGTGGGAAATATCGGAGTGTTACAGTGAGGGGTGTGGGATATATCAGAGTGTTACAGTGAGTGGTGTGGGTTATATCAGAGTCTTAAATTGCGGGGTGTGTGGGATATATCAGAGCGTTACAGTGAGGGGTGTGTGGTGTATCAGAGTGTTACAGTGAGGTGTGTGGGATATATCAGAGTGTTTCAGTGAGGGTTGTGGGATATATCAGAGTGTTACAGAGAAGTGTGGGGGATATATTAGTGTGCAACAGTGAGGGGTGTGCGATATATCAGCGTGTTACAGTGAGGGGTGTGGGATATATCAGAGTGTTACAGTGAGGGGTGTGGGATATATCAGAGTGTTACAGTGAGGGGTGTAGTGTATATCAGAGTGTTACAGTGAGGGGTGTGGGAAATATCAGTGTTACAGTGAGGGGTGTGTGATATATTCAAAGTGTTACAGTGAGGGGTGTGGTTTATATAAGAGTGTTACAGCGAGGGGTGTGCAATATATCAGTGTGTTCTTGTGAGGGGTGTGGGATATATCACAGTGTTACAGTGAGGGGTGTGGGGTATATCAGAGTTTTACAGTGAGGTGTGTGGGATATATCAGAGTGTTATAGTGAGGGGTGTGGGATATATAAGAGTGTAACAGTGAGGGTTGTGGAATATATCAGAGTGTTACAGTGAGGGGTCTGGGATATATCAGAGTGTTACAGTGAGGGGTCTGGGATATATCAGACTGTTATAGTGAGGGGTGTGGGATATATCAGAGTGTTACAGTTAAGATTGTGCGATATATCAGAGTGTTACAGTGAGGGTTGTGAGATATATCAGAGTGTTACAGTGAGGGGTGTGGGATATATCAGAGTGTTACAGTGAGGGGTGTGGGATATATCAGTGTGTTACAGTGAGGGGTGTGGGGTATATCTGAGTGTTACAGTGAGGGGTGTGGGATATATCAGTTTTACAGTGAGGGGTGTGGGATATATCAGAGTGTTACAGTGAGGGGTGTGGGATATATCAGTCTGTTACAGTGAGGGGTGTGGGGTATATCAGAGTGTTACAGTGAGGGGTGTGGGATATATCAGTGTTACAGTGAGGGGTGTGAGATATATCAGAGTGTTACAGTGAGGGGAGAGGGATATATCAGAGTGTTACAGTGAGGGGTGTGGGGTATATCAGAGGGTTACAGTGAGTGGTGTGGGATATAACAATGTTACAGTGAGGGGTTTGCGATATATCAGAGAGTTACAGTGAGGGGTGTGGTATATATCAGTGTTACAGTGATGGGTCTGGGGTATATCAGTTTTACAGTGAGGTGTGTTGGATATATCAGAGTGTTACAGTGAGTTTCGTGGGATATATCAGAGTGTTAGAGTGAGGGCCGTGGGATATATCAGAGTGTTACAGTGAGGGGTGTGGGATATATCAGAGTGTTACAGTGAGGGCCGTGGGATATATCAGAGTGTTACAGTGAGGGGTGTGGGGTATATCAGAGAGTTACAGTGAGGGGTTTGGGGTATCTCTGATTGTTACAGTGAGGGGTTTGGGATATATCAGAGTGTTACAGTGAGGGGTGTGGCATCTATCAGAGTGTTACAGTGAGGGGTGTGGTGTTTATCAGAGTGTTACAGTGAGGGGTATTGGATATATCAGAGTGTTACAGTGAGGGGTGTGGTGTTTATCAGAGTGTTACAGTGAGTGGTGTGGGATATATCAGAGTGTTACAGTGAGGTGTGTGGGATATATCAGAGTGTTACATTGAGGGGTGTGGGAAATATCAGAGTGTTACAGTGAGGGGTGTGGGATATATCAGAGTGTTACAGTGAGTGGTGTGGCTTATATCAGAGTCTTACAGTGCGGGGTGTGTGGGATATATCAGAGTGTTACAGTGAGGGGTGTGGGGTGTATCAGAGTGTTACAGTGAGGTGTGTGGTATATATCAGAGTGTAACAGTGAGGGGTGTGGGCTATATCAGCATGTTACAGTGAGGGGTGTGGGATATATCAGATTGTTACAGTGAGGAATGGGGATATATCAGAGTGTTACAGTGAGAGGTGTGGGATATATCAGAGTGTAACAGTGAGGGGTTTGGGATATATCAGAGTGTAACATTGAGGTGTGTGGGATATATCAGAGTGTTACAGTGAGGGGTGTGGGATATATCAGAGTGTTACAGTGAGGGGTGTGGGATATATCAGAGTGTTACATTGAGGGGTGTGGCATATATCAGAGCGTTACAGTGAGGGGTGTGGGAAATATCAGAGTGTAAACGTGAGTGGTGTGGGATATATCAGAGTGTTACAGTGAGCGGTGTGGGATTTATCAGAGTGTTACAGAGAAGTGTGTGAGATATATCAGAGTGCAACAGTGTGGGGTGTGGGATATATCAGAGTGTTATAGTGAGGGGTGTGGGATATATCAGAGTGTAACAGTGAGGGTTGTGGAATATATCAGAGTGTTACAGTGAGGGGTCTGGGATATATCAGAGTGTTATAGTGAGGGGTGTGGGATATATCAGAGTGTTACAGTTAAGATTGTGCGATATATCAGAGTGCTACAGTGAGGATTGTGGGATATATCAGAGTGTTACAGAGAGGGGTGTGGGATATATCAGTGTTACAGTGAGGGGTGTGGGATATATCAGAGTGTTACAGTGAGGGGTGTGGGATATATCAGTGTGTTACAGTGAGGGGTGTGGGGTATATTTGAGTGTTACAGTGAGGGGTGTGGGATATATCAGTTTTACAGTGAGGGGTGTGGGATATATCAGAGTGTTACAGTCAGGGGTGTGGGATATATCAGTCTGTTACAGTGAGGGGTGTGGGGTAAATCAGAGTGTTACAGTGAGGGGTGTGGGATATATCAGAGTGTTACAGTGAGGGGTGTGGGATATATCAGATTGTTACAGTGAGGTGTGTGGGATATATCAGAGTGTTACAGTGAGGGGTGTGGGATATATCAGTGTTACAGTGAGGGTTGTGAGATATATCAGAGTGTTACAGTGAGGGTGTGGGATATATCAGAGTGTTACAGTGAGGGGTGTGGGATATATCAGTGTTACAGTGAGGGTTGTGAGATATATAAGAGTGTTACAGTGAGGGGTAAGGGATATATCAGAGTGTTACACTGAGGGGTGTGGGGTATATCAGAGGGTTACAGTGAGGGGTGTGGGATATAACAATGTTACAGTGAGGGGTTTGGTATATATCAGAGAGTTACAGTGAGGGGTGTGGGGTATATCAGTTTTACAGTGAGGTGTGTTGGATATATCAGAGTGTTACAGTGAGTTTCATGGGATATATCAGAGTGTTACAGTGAGGGTTGTGCGGTATATCAGAGTGTTACAGTGAGGGGTTTGGGGTATATCTGATTGTTACAGTGAGGGGTGTGGGATATATCAGAGTGTTACAGTGAGCGGTGTGGGATATATCAGAGTGTTACAGTGAAGGGTGTGGGGTATATCAGAGTGTTACAGTGAGGGGTGTGGGGCATATCAGAGTGTTACAGTGAGGGGTGTGTGGTATATCAGAGTGTTACAGTGAGGGGTGAGGGATATATCAGAGTGTTACAGTGAGGGGTGTGGGATATATCAGAGTGTTACAGTGAGGGGTGTGGGATATAGCAGAGTTTTACAGTGAGGTGTGTGGGATATATCAGAGTGTTACAGTGAGGGGTGTGGGATATATCAGAGTGTTACAGTGAGGGGTGTGGGAAATATCAGAGTGTTACAGTGAGGGCCGTGGGATATATCAGAGAGTTACAGTGAGGGTTGTGGGAAATATCAGATTGTTAAAGTGAGGGGTGTGGGATATAACAGAGTGTTACAGTGAGTGGTGTGGTTTATATAAGAGTATTACAGTCAGGGGTGTGTAATATATCAGTGTGTTACAGTGAGATGTGTGGGATATATCTGAGTGTTACAGTGAGGGGTGTGGGATATATCAGAGTGTTACAGTGAGGTGTGTGGGATATATCAGAGTGTTACAGTGAGGGGTGTGGGATATATAAGAATGTTACAGTGAGGGGTGTGGGATATATCAGAGTGTTACAGTGTGGGGTGTGGGATATATCAGAGTGTTACAGTGAGGGGTGTGGGGTTTATCAGAGTGTTACAGTGAGGGGTGTGGGATATATCAGAGTGTTACAGTGAGTGGTGTGGGATATATCAGAATGTTACAGTGAGGGGTGTGGGATATATCAGAGTGTTACAGTGGGGGGTGTGGGATATATCAGAGTGTTACTGTGAGGGGTGTGGGAAATATCGGAGTGTTACAGTGAGGGGTGTGGGATATATCAGAGTGTTACAGTGAGTGGTGTGGGTTATATCAGAGTCTTAAATTGCGGGGTGTGTGGGATATATCAGAGCGTTACAGTGAGGGGTGTGGGGTGTATCAGAGTGTTTCAGTGAGGGGTGTGGGATATATGTGATTGTTACAGAGAAGTGTGGGGGATATATTAGAGTGCAACATTGAGGGGTGTGCGATATATCAGAGTGTTACAGTGAGGGGTGTGGGATATATCAGAGTGTTACAGTGAGGTGTGTGGGATATATCAGAGTGTTACAGTGAGGGGTGTAGTGTATATCAGAGTGTTACAGTGAGGGGTGTGGGAAATATCAGTGTTACAGTGAGGGGTGTGGGATATATTCAAAGTGTTACAGTGAGGGGTGTGGGTTATATAAGAGTGTTACAGCGAGGGGTGTGCAATATATCAGTGTGTTCTTGTGAGGGGTGTGGGATCTATCACAGTGTTACAGTGAGGGGTGTGGGGTATATCAGAGTGTTACAGTGAGGGGTTTGGGATATATCAGAGTGTTATAGTGAGGGGTGTGGGATATATCAGAGTGTAACAGTGAGGGTTGTGGAATATATCAGAGTGTTACAGTGAGGGGTCTGGGATATATCATAGTGTTATAGTAGGGGTGTGGGATATATCAGAGTGTTACAGTTAAGATTGTGCGATATATCAGAGTGCTACAGTGAGGGTTGTGGGATATATCAGAGTGTTACAGAGAGGGTGTGGGATATATCAGAGTTTTACAGTGAGGGGTGTGGGATATATCAGAGTGTTACAGTGAGGGGTGTGGGGTATATTTGAGTGTTACAGTGAGGGTTGTGGGATATATCAGTTTTACAGTGAGGGGTGTGGGATATATCAGCGTGTTACAGTGAGGGGTGTGGGATATATCAGTCTGTTACAGTGAGGGGTGTGGGGTAAATCAGAGTGTTACAGTGAGGGGTGTGGGATATATCAGTGTTACAGTGAGGGTTGTGAGATATATCAGAGTGTTACAGTGAGGGGTGAGGGATATATCAGAGTGTTACACTGAGGGGTGTTGGATATATCAGAGTGTTACAATGAGTTTCGTGGGATATATCAGAGTGTTACAGTGAGGGCCGTGGGATATATCAGAGTGTTACAGTGAGGGTTGTGGGGTATATCAGAGTGTTACAGTGAGGGGTTTGGGGTATATCTGATTGTTACAGTGAGGGGTGTGGCATATATCAGAGTGTTACAGTGAGCGGTGTGGGATATATCAGAGTGTTACAGTGAGGGGTGTGGGATATATCAGAGTGTTACAGTGAGGGGTGTGGGATATATCAGAGTGTTACAGTGAGGAGTGTGGGATATATCAGATTGTTTCAGTGAAGGGTGTGGGGTATATCAGAGTGTTACAGTGAGGGGTGTGGGGCATATCAGAGTGTTACAGTGAGGGGTGTGGGGTATATCAGAGTGTTACATTGAGGGGTGAGGGATATATCAGAGTGTTACAGTGAGGGGTGTGGGATATATCAGAGTGTTACAGTGAGGGGTGTGGGATATAGCAGAGTTTTACAGTGAGGTGTGTGGGATATATCAGAGTGTTACAGTGAGGGGTGTGGGATATATCAGAGTGTTACAGTGAGGGGTGTGGGAAATATCAGAGTGTTACAGTGAGGGCCGTGGGATATATCAGAGAGTTACAGTGAGGGGTGTGGGAAATATCAGATTGTTAAAGTGAGGGGTGTGGGATATAACAGAGTGTTACTGTGAGTGGTGTGGTTTATATAACAGTATTACAGTCAGGGGTGTGGAATATATCAGTGTGTTACAGTGAGGGGTGTGGGATATATCAGAGTGTTACAGTGAGGGGTGTGGGATATATCAGAGTGTTACAGTGAGGTGTGTGGGATATATCAGAGTGTTACAGTGAGGGGTGTGGGATATATCAGAGTGTTTCAGTGAGGGGTGTGGGATATATCAGAGTATTACAGTGAGGGGTGTGGGATATATCAGAGTGTTACAGTGAGGGGTGTGGAATATATCAGCGTGTTACAGTGATGGGTCTGGGATATATCAGAGTGTTACAGTGAGCAGTGTGGGATATATCAGAGTGTTACAGAGAAGTGTGTGAGATATATCAGAGTGCTACAGTGAGGGGTGTGGGATATATCAGAGTGTTACAGTGAGGGGTGTGGGATATATCAGAGTGTGACAGTGAGGGGTGTGGGATATATCAGAGTGTTACAGTGAGGGGTGTGGGATATATCAGAGTGTTACACTGAGGGGTGTAGGATATATCAGAGTGTTACATGAGGGGTGTGGGATATATCAGAGTGTTACAGTGAGGGGTGTGGGGTTCCTCAGAGTGTTACAGTGAGGGGTGTGGGATATATCAAAGTGCTACAGTGAGGGGTGTGGGGTATATCAGAGTGTTACAGTGAGGGGTGTGCGATATATCAGAATGTTACAGTGAGGGGTGTGGGATATATCAGAGTGTTACAGTGAGGGGTGTGGGATATATCAGAGCGTTACAGTGAGGGGTGTGGGATATATCAGAGTGTTACAGTGAGGGCTGCGGGATATATCAGAGTGTTACAGTGAGGTGTGTGGGATATATCAGAGTGTTACAGTGAGGGATGTAGGATATATCAGAGTGTTACAGTGAGGGGTGTGGGATATATCAGAGTGTTACAGTGAGGGGTGTGGGATATATCAGAGTGTTACAGTGAGGGGTGTGCGATATATCAGAGTGTTACAGTGAGGGGTGTGGGATATATCAGAGTGTTACAGTGAGGGGTGTGGGATATTTCAGAGTGTTTCAGTGAGGTGTGTGGGATATATCACAGTGTTACAGAGATGGGTGTGGGATATATCAGAGTGTTACAGCGAGGGGTGTGGTTTATATAAGAGTGTTGCAGCGAGGGGTGTGCAATATATCAGTGTGTTATAGTGAGGGGTGTGGGGCATATCAGAGTGTTACAGTGAGGTGTGTGGGGTATATCAGAGTGTTACAGTGAGAGGTGTGGGATATATCAGAGTGTTACAGTGAGGGTTGTGGGATATATCAGAGTGTTACTTTGATGGGTGTGGGAAATATCAGAGTGTTTCTGTTGGGGATGTGGGATATATCAGATTGTTACAGTGAGGGGTGTGGAATATATCAGATTGTTACAGTGAGTGGTGTGGTGTATATCAGAGTGTTACAGAGAGGGGTGTGTGATCTATCAGAGTGTTACAGTGAGGGGTGTGGGATATATCAGAGTGTTACAGTGAGGGGTGTGGGATATATCAGAGTGTTACAGTGAGGGGTGTGGGATATATCAGAGTGTTACAGTGAGGCGTGTGGGAGATATCAGATTGTTACAGTGAGGGGTGTGGGATATATCAGATTGTTACAGTGAGGGGTGTGGAATATATCAGATTGTTACAGTGAGGGGTGTGGGATATATCAGATTGTTACAGTGAGGGGTGTGGGATATATCAGAGTGTTTCAATCGGGGGTGTGGGATATATCAGAGTGTTAAAGTGAGGGGTGTGGGATATATCAGATTGTTACAGTGACAGTTGTGGGATATATCAGAGTGTTACAGTGAGGTGTGTGGGGTATATCAGAGTGTTACAGTGAGAGGTGTGCGATATATCAGAGTGTTACAGTGAGGGGTGTGGGATATATCAGAGTGTTACTTTGATGGGTGTGGGAAATATCAGAGTGTTTCTGTTGGGGATGTGGGATATATCAGATTGTTACAGTGCAGGGGTGTGGGATATATCAGAGTGTTTCAATCGGGGGTTTGGGATATATCAGAGTGTTAAAGTGAGGGCTGTTGGATATATCAGATTGTTACAGTGACGGTTGCGGGATATATCAGATTGTTACAGTGAGGGGTGTAGGATATATCAGAGTGTTACATGAGGGGTGTGGGATATATCAGAGTGTTACAGTGAGGGGTGTGGGGTTTATCAGAGTGTTACTGTGAAGGGTGTGGGATATATCAGAGTGTTACAGTGAGGGGTGTGGGATATATCAGAGTGTTACAGTGAGGGGTGTGGGATATATCAGTGTGTTACAGTGAGGTGTGTGGCATATATCAGAGTGTTACAGTGAGGGGTGTGGGATATATCAGAGTTTTACAGTGAGGGGTGTGGGATATATCAGAGTGTTACAGTGAGGGGTGTGCGATATATCAGAGTGTTACAGTGAGGGGTGTGGGATATATCAGAGTGTTACAGTGAGGGGTGTGGGATGTATCAGAGTGTTACACTGAGGGGTGTGAGATATATCAGAGTGTTTCAGTGAGGTGTGTGGGATATATCACAGTGTTACAGAGATGGGTGTGGGATATATCAGCATTTTGCATTGAGGGGTGTGGGATATACCGGAGTGTTAAATTGAGGGATGTGGGATATATCAGAGTGATACAGAGATGGTTTTGGGATATATCAGAGTGTTACAGTGAGGGGTGTGTGATATATCAGAGTGTTACAGTGAGGGGTGTGGGATATATCAGAGTGTTACAGTGTGGGATGTGGGATATATCAGTCTGTTACAGTGATGGGTGTGGGATATATCACTGTGTTACAGTGAGGGGTGTGGTGTATATCTGAGTGTTACAGTGATGTGTGTGTGATATATCAGAGTGTTACAGTGAGGGGTTTGGGATATATCAGAGTGTTAAAGTGAGGAGTGTGGGATATATCAGAATGTTACAGTGAGGGGTGTGGTGTATATCAGAGTGCTACAGTGAGGGGTGTGGGATATATCAGACTGTTACAGTGAGGGGTATGGGATATATCAAAGTGTTACAGTGAGGGGTGTGGGATATATCAGAGTGTTTCAATCGGGGGTGTGGGATATATCAGAGTGTTACAGTGAGGGGTGTGGGATATATCAGATTGTTACAGTGACGGGTGTGGGATATATCAGAGTGTGACAGTGAGGGGTGTGGGATATATCAGAGTGTTACAGCGAGGGGTGTGGTTTATATAAGAGTGTTGCAGCGAGGGGTGTGCAATATATCAGTGTGTTATAGTGAGGGGTGTGGGGTATATCAGAGTGTTACAGTGAGGTGTGTGGGGTATATCAGAGTGTTACAGTGAGAGGTGTGGGATATATCAGAGTGTTACAGTGAGGGGTGTGGGATATATCAGAGTGTTACTTTGATGGGTGTGGGAAATATCAGAGTGTTTCTGTTGGGGATGTGGGATATATCAGATTGTTACAGTGAGGGGTGTGGGACATATCTGTGTTACATTGAGGGGTGTGTGATATATCGGAGTGTTACAGTGAGGGGTGTGGGATATATCAGATTGTTACAGTGAGGGGTGTGGGATATATCAGATTGTTACAGTGAGGGGTGTGTGATATATCAGAGTGTTACAGTGAGGGGTGTGGGATATATCAGAGTGTTACAGTGAGGGGTGTGGGATATATCAGAGTGTTACAGTGAGGGGTGTGGGAGATATCAGATTGTTACAGTGAGGGCTGTGGGATATATCAGATTGTTACAGTGAGGGGTGTGGGATATATCAGAGTGTTTCAATCGGGGGTGTGGGATATATCAGAGTGTTAAAGTGAGGGGTGTGGGATATATCAGATTGTTACAGTGACAGTTGTGGGATATATCAGAGTGTTACAGTGAGGTGTGTGGGGTATATCAGAGTGTTACAGTGAGAGGTGTGGGATATATCAGAGTGTTACAGTGAGGGGTGTGGGATATATCAGAGTGTTACTTTGATGGGAGTGGGAAATATCAGAGTGTTTCTGTTGGGGATGTGGGATATATCAGATTGTTACAGTGCGGGGTGTGGGATATATCAGAGTGTTTCAATCGGGGGTTTGGGATATATCAGAGTGTTAAAGTGAGGGGTGTGGGATATATCAGATTGTTACAGTGACGGTTATGGGATATATCAGATTGTTACAGTGAGGGGTGTGGGATATATCAGAGTGTTACAGTGAGGGGTGTTGGATATATCAGAGTGTTACATTGAGGGGTGTGGGATATATCAGAGTGTTACAGAGAGGGATGTGGGATATATCAGATTGTTACAGTGAGGGGTGTGGGATATATCAGAGTGTTACAGTGAGGGGTGTGGGATATATCAGAGTGTCACAGTGAGGGGTGTGGGATATATCAGAGTGTTACAGTGAGGGGTGTGGGATAAATCAGAGTGTTACAGTGAGGGGTGTGGGATATATCAGAGTGTTACACTGAGGGGTGTGAGATATATCAGAGTGTTTCAGTGAGGTGTGTGGGATATATCACAGTGTTACAGAGATGGGTGTGGGATATATCAGCATTTTGCATTGAGGGGTGTGGGATATACCGGAGTGTTAAATTGAGGGATGTGGGATATATCAGAGTGATACAGAGATGGTTTTGGGATATATCAGAGTGTTACAGTGAGGGGTGTGGGATATATCAGAGTGTTACAGTGAGGGGTGTGGGATATATCAGAGTGTTACAGTGTGGGATGTGGGATATATCAGTGTGTTACAGTGATGGGTGTGGGATATATCAGTGTGTTACAGTGAGGGGTGTGGTGTATATCTGAGTGTTACAGTGATGTGAGTGTGATATATCAGAGTGTTACAGTGAGGGGTTTGGGATATATCAGAGTGTTAAAGTGAGGAGTGTGGGATATATCAGATTGATACAGTGAGGGGTGTGGTGTATATCATAGTGTTACAGTGAGGGGTGTGGATTTATCAGAGTGTTACAGTGAGGGGTGTGGGATATATCAAAGTGTTTCAGTGAGGGGTGTTGGATATATTAGAGTGTTTCAATCGGGGGTGTGGGATATATCAGAGTGTTACAGTGAGGGGTGTGGGATATATCAGATTGTTACAGAGACGGGTGTGGGATATATCAGATTGTTACAGCGAGGGGTGTGGTTTATATAAGAGTGTTGCAGCGAGGGGTGTGCAATATATCAGTGTGTTATTGTGAGGGGTGTGGGGTATATCAGAGTGTTACAGTGAGGTGTGTGGGGTATATCAGAGTGTTACAGTGAGAGGTGTGGGATATATCAGAGTGTTACAGTGAGGGGTGTGGGATATATCAGAGTGTTACTTTGATGGGTGTGGGAAATATCAGATTGTTTCTGTTGGGGATGTGGGATATATCAGATTGTTACAGTGAGGGGTGTGGGACATATCTGTGTTACATTGAGGGGTGTGTGATATATCAGAGTGTTACAGTGAGGGGTGTGGGAGATATCAGATTCTTACAGTGAGGGGTGTGGGATATATCAGATTGTTACAGTGAGGGGTGTGTGATATATCAGAGTGTTACAGTGAGGGGTGTGGGATATATCAGAGTGTTACAGTGAGGGGTGTGGGATATATCAGAGTGTTACAGTGAGGGGTGTGGGAGATATCAGATTGTTACAGTGAGGGGTGTGGGATATATCAGATTGTTACAGTGAGGGGTGTGGGATATATCAGAGTGTTTCAATCGGGGGTGTGTGATATATCAGAGTGTTAAAGTGCGGGGTGGGGGATATATCAGATTGTTACAGTGACAGTTGTGTGATATATCAGAGTGTTACAGTGAGGTGTGTGGGGTATATCAGAGTGTTACAGTGAGAGGTGTGGGATATATCAGAGTGTTACAGTGAGGGGTGTGGGATATATCAGAGTGTTACTTTGATGGGTGTGGGAAATATCAGAGTGTTTCTGTTGGGGATGTGGGATATATCAGATTGTTACAGTGCGGGGTGTGGGATATATCAGAGTGTTTCAATCGGGGGTTTGGGATATATCAGAGGGTTAAAGTGAGGGGTGTGGGATATATCAGATTGTTACAGTGACGGTTGTGGGATATAACAGATTGTTACAGTGAGGGGTGTGGGATATATCAGTGTGTTACAGTGATGGGTGTGGGATATATCAGTGTGTTACAGTGAGGGGTGTGGTGTATATCTGAGTGTTACAGTGATGTGAGTGTGATATATCAGAGTGTTACAGTGAGGGGTTTGGGATATATCAGAGTGTTAAAGTGAGGAGTGTGGGATATATCAGATTGATACAGTGAGGGGTGTGGTGTATATCATAGTGTTACAGTGAGGGGTGTGGATTTATCAGAGTGTTACAGTGAGGGGTGTGGGATATATCAAAGTGTTTCAGTGAGGGGTGTTGGATATATTAGAGTGTTTCAATCGGGGGTGTGGGATATATCAGAGTGTTACAGTGAGGGGTGTGGGATATATCAGATTGTTACAGTGACGGGTGTGGGATATATCAGATTGTTACAGCGAGGGGTGTGGTTTATATAAGAGTGTTGCAGCGAGGGGTGTGCAATATATCAGTGTGTTATTGTGAGGGGTGTGGGGTATATCAGAGTGTTACAGTGAGGTGTGTGGGGTATATCAGAGTGTTACAGTGAGAGGTGTGGGATATATCAGAGTGTTACAGTGAGGGGTGTGGGATATATCAGAGTGTTACTTTGATGGGTGTGGGAAATATCAGATTGTTTCTGTTGGGGATGTGGGATATATCAGATTGTTACAGTGAGGGGTGTGGGACATATCTGTGTTACATTGAGGGGTGTGTGATATATCAGAGTGTTACAGTGAGGGGTGTGGGAGATATCAGATTGTTACAGTGAGGGGTGTGGGATATATCAGATTGTTACAGTGAGGGGTGTGTGATATATCAGAGTGTTACAGTGAGGGGTGTGGGATATATCAGAGTGTTACAGTGAGGGGTGTGGGATATATCAGAGTGTTACAGTGAGGGGTGTGGGAGATATCAGATTGTTACAGTGAGGGGTGTGGGATATATCAGATTGTTACAGTGAGGGGTGTGGGATATATCAGAGTGTTTCAATCGGGGGTGTGGGATATATCAGAGTGTTAAAGTGCGAGGTGGGGGATATATCAGATTTTTACAGTGACAGTTGTGTGATATATCAGAGTGTTACAGTGAGGTGTGTGGGGTATATCAGAGTGTTACAGTGAGAGGTGTGGGATATATCAGAGTGTTACAGTGAGGGGTGTGGGATATATCAGAGTGTTACTTTGATGGGTGTGGGAAATATCAGAGTGTTTCTGTTGGGGATGTGGGATATATCAGATTGTTACAGTGCGGGGTGTGGGATATATCAGAGTGTTTCAATCGGGGGTTTGGGATATATCAGAGGGTTAAAGTGAGGGGTGTGGGATATATCAGATTGTTACAGTGACGGTTGTGGGATATATCAGATTGTTACAGTGAGGGGTGTGGGATATATCAGAGTGTTACAGTGAGGGGTGTGGGATATATCAGAGTGTTACATTGAGGGGTGTGGGATATATCAGAGTGTTACAGTGAGGGATGTGGGATATATCAGATTGTTACAGTGAGGGGTTTGGGATATATCAGAGTGTTAAAGTGAGGAGTGTGGGATATATCAGATTGATACAGTGAGGGGTGTGGTGTATATCATAGTGTTACAGTGAGGGGTGTGGATTTATCAGAGTGTTACAGTGAGGGGTGTGGGATATATCAAAGTGTTTCAGTGAGGGGTGTTGGATATATTAGAGTGTTTCAATCGGGGGTGTGGGATATATCAGAGTGTTACAGTGAGGGGTGTGGGATATATCAGATTGTTACAGTGACGGGTGTGGGATATATCAGATTGTTACAGCGAGGGGTGTGGTTTATATAAGAGTGTTGCAGCGAGGGGTGTGCAATATATCAGTGTGTTATTGTGAGGGGTGTGGGGTATATCAGAGTGTTACAGTGAGGTGTGTGGGGTATATCAGAGTGTTACAGTGAGAGGTGTGGGATATATCAGAGTGTTACAGTGAGGGGTGTGGGATATATCAGAGTGTTACTTTGATGGGTGTGGGAAATATCAGATTGTTTCTGTTGGGGATGTGGGATATATCAGATTGTTACAGTGAGGGGTGTGGGACATATCTGTGTTACATTGAGGGGTGTGTGATATATCAGAGTGTTACAGTGAGGGGTGTGGGAGATATCAGATTGTTACAGTGAGGGGTGTGGGATATATCAGATTGTTACAGTGAGGGGTGTGTGATATATCAGAGTGTTACAGTGAGGGGTGTGGGATATATCAGAGTGTTACAGTGAGGGGTGAGGGATATATCAGAGTGTTACAGTGAGGGGTGTGGGAGATATCAGATTGTTACAGTGAGGGGTGTGGGATATATCAGATTGTTACAGTGAGGGGTGTGGGATATATCAGAGTGTTTCAATCGGGGGTGTGGGATATATCAGAGTGTTAAAGTGCGAGGTGGGGGATATATCAGATTGTTACAGTGACAGTTGTGTGATATATCAGAGTGTTACAGTGAGGTGTGTGGGGTATATCAGAGTGTTACAGTGAGAGGTGTGGGATATATCAGAGTGTTACAGTGAGGGGTGTGGGATATATCAGAGTGTTACTTTGATGGGTGTGGGAAATATCAGAGTGTTTCTGTTGGGGATGTGGGATATATCAGATTGTTACAGTGCGGGGTGTGGGATATATCAGAGTGTTTCAATCGGGGGTTTGGGATATATCAGAGGGTTAAAGTGAGGGGTGTGGGATATATCAGATTGTTACAGTGACGGTTGTGGGATATATCAGATTGTTACAGTGAGGGGTGTGGGATATATCAGAGTGTTACAGTGAGGGGTGTGGGATATATCAGAGTGTTACATTGAGGGGTGTGGGATATATCAGAGTGTTACAGTGAGGGATGTGGGATATATCAGATTGTTACAGTGAGGGGTGTGGGATATATCAGAGTGTTACAGTGAGGGGTGTGGGATATATCAGAGTGTTACACTGAGGGGTGTGAGATATATCAGAGTGTTTCAGTGAGGTGTGTGGGATATATCACAGTGTCACAGAGATGGGTGTGGGATATATCAGCATTTTGCATTGAGGGGTGTGGGATATACCGGAGTGTTAAATTGAGGGATGTGGGATATATCAGAGTGATACAGAGATGGTTTTGGGATATATCAGAGTGTTACAGTGAGGGGTGTGGGATATATCAGAGAGTTACAGTGAGGGGTGTGGGATATATCAGAGTGTTACAGTGTGGGATGTGGGATATATCAGAGTGTTACAGTGATGGGTGTGGGATATATCAGTGTGTTACAGTGAGGGGTGTGGTGTATATCAGAGTGTTACAGTGAGGGGTGTGGGATATATCAGAGTGTTACAGTGAGGGGTGTGGGATATATCAAAGTGTTACAGTGAGGGGTGTGGGATATATCAGAGTGTTTCAATCGGGGGTGTGGGATATATCAGAGTGTTACAGTGAGGGGTGTGGGATATATCAGATTGTTACAGTGACGGGTGTGGGATATATCAGAGTGTGACAGTGAGGGGTGTGGGATATATCAGAGTGTTACAGCGAGGGGTGTGGTTTATATAAGAGTGTTGCAGCGAGGGGTGTGCAATATATCAGTGTATTATAGTGAGGGGTGTGGGGTAATACAGAGTGTTACAGTGAGGTGTGTGGGGTATATCAGAGTGTTACAGTGAGAGGTGTGGGATATATCAGAGTGTTACAGTGAGGGGTGTGGGATATATCAGAGTGTTACTTTGATGGGTGTGGGAAATATCAGAGTGTTTCTGTTGGGGATGTGGGATATATCAGATTGTTACAGTGAGGGGTGTGGGACTTATCTGTGTTACATTGAGGGGTGTGTGATATATCAGAGTGTTACATTGAGGGGTGTGGGAGATATCAGATTGTTACAGTGAGGGGTGTGGGATATATCAGATTGTTACAGTGAGGGGTGTGTGATATATCAGAGTGTTACAGTGAGGGGTGTGGGATGTATCAGAGTGTTACAGTGAGGGGTGTGGGATATATCAGAGTGTTACAGTGAGGGGTGTGGGAGATATCAGATTGTTACAGTGAGGGGTGTGGGATATATCAGATTGTTACAGTGAGGGGTGTGGGATATATCAGAGTGTTTCACTCGGGGGTGTGGGATATATCAGAGTGTTAAAGTGAGGGGTGTGGGATATATCAGATTGTTACAGTGACAGTTGTGGGATATATCAGAGTGTGACAGTGAGGTGTGTGGGGTATATCAGAGTGTTACAGTGAGAGGTGTGGGATATATCAGAGTGTTACAGTGAGGGGTGTGGGATATATCAGAGTGTTACTTTGATGGGTGTGGGAAATATCAGAGTGTTTCTGTTGGGGATGTGGGATATATCAGATTGTTACAGTGCGGGGTGTGGGATATATCAGAGTGTTTCAATCGGGGGTTTGGGATATATCAGAGGGTTAAAGTGAGGGGTGTGGGATATATCAGATTGTTACAGTGACGGTTGTGGGATATATCAGATTGTTACAGTGAGGGGTGTGGGATATATCAGAGTGTTACAGTGAGGGGTGTGGGATATATCAGAGTGTTACATTGAGGGGTGTGGGATATATCAGAGTGTTACAGTGAGGGATGTGGGATATATCAGATTGTTACAGTGAGGGGTGTGGGATATATCAGAGTGTTACAGTGAGGGGTGTGGGATATATCAGAGTGTTACACTGAGGGGTGTGAGATATATCAGAGTGTTTCAGTGAGGTGTGTGGGATATATCACAGTGTCACAGAGATGGGTGTGGGATATATCAGCATTTTGCATTGAGGGGTGTGGGATATACCGGAGTGTTAAATTGAGGGATGTGGGATATATCAGAGTGATACAGAGATGGTTTTGGGATATATCAGAGTGTTACAGTGAGGGGTGTGGGATATATCAGAGAGTTACAGTGAGGGGTGTGGGATATATCAGAGTGTTACAGTGTGGGATGTGGGATATATCAGAGTGTTACAGTGATGGGTGTGGGATATATCAGTGTGTTACAGTGAGGGGTGTGGTGTATATCAGAGTGTTACAGTGAGGGGTGTGGGATATATCAGAGTGTTACAGTGAGGGGTGTGGGATATATCAAAGTGTTACAGTGAGGGGTGTGGGATATATCAGAGTGTTTCAATCGGGGGTGTGGGATATATCAGAGTGTTACAGTGAGGGGTGTGGGATATATCAGATTGTTACAGTGACGGGTGTGGGATATATCAGAGTGTGACAGTGAGGGGTGTGGGATATATCAGAGTGTTACAGCGAGGGGTGTGGTTTATATAAGAGTGTTGCAGCGAGGGGTGTGCAATATATCAGTGTATTATAGTGAGGGGTGTGGGGTAATACAGAGTGTTACAGTGAGGTGTGTGGGGTATATCAGAGTGTTACAGTGAGAGGTGTGGGATATATCAGAGTGTTACAGTGAGGGGTGTGGGATATATCAGAGTGTTACTTTGATGGGTGTGGGAAATATCAGAGTGTTTCTGTTGGGGATGTGGGATATATCAGATTGTTACAGTGAGGGGTGTGGGACTTATCTGTGTTACATTGAGGGGTGTGTGATATATCAGAGTGTTACATTGAGGGGTGTGGGAGATATCAGATTGTTACAGTGAGGGGTGTGGGATATATCAGATTGTTACAGTGAGGGGTGTGTGATATATCAGAGTGTTACAGTGAGGGGTGTGGGATGTATCAGAGTGTTACAGTGAGGGGTGTGGGATATATCAGAGTGTTACAGTGAGGGGTGTGGGAGATATCAGATTGTTACAGTGAGGGGTGTGGGATATATCAGATTGTTACAGTGAGGGGTGTGGGATATATCAGAGTGTTTCACTCGGGGGTGTGGGATATATCAGAGTGTTAAAGTGAGGGGTGTGGGATATATCAGATTGTTACAGTGACAGTTGTGGGATATATCAGAGTGTGACAGTGAGGTGTGTGGGGTATATCAGAGTGTTACAGTGAGAGGTGTGGGATATATCAGAGTGTTACAGTGAGGGGTGTGGGATATATCAGAGTGTTACTTTGATGGGTGTGGGAAATATCAGAGTGTTTCTGTTGGGGATGTGGGATATATCAGATTTTTACAGTGCGGGGTGTGGGATATATCAGAGTGTTTCAAACGGGGGTTTGGGATATATCAGAGTGTTACAGTGACGGTTGTGGGATATATCAGATTGTTACAGTGACGGTTGTGGGATATATCAGATTGTTACAGTGAGGGGTGTGGGATATATCAGAGTGTTACAGTGAGGGGTGTGGGATATATCAGAGTGTTACATTGAGGGGTGTGGGATATATCAGAGTGTTACAGTGAGGGATGTGGGATACATCAGATTGTTACAGTGAGGGGTGTGGGATATATCAGAGTGTTACAGTGAGGGGTGTGGGATATATCAGAGTGTTACACTGAGGGGTGTGAGATATATCAGAGTGTTTCAGTGAGGTGTGTGGGATATATCACAGTGTTACAGAGATGGGTGTGGGATATATCAGCATTTTGCATTGAGGGGTGTGGGATATACCGGAGTGTTAAATTGAGGGATGTGGGATATATCAGAGTGATACAGAGATGGTTTTGGGATATATCAGAGTGTTACAGTGAGGGGTGTGGGATATATCAGAGTGTTACAGTGAGGGGTGTGGGATATATCAGAGTGTTACAGTGTGGGATGTGGGATATATCAGTGTGTTACAGTGATGGGTGTGGGATATATCAGTGTGTTACAGTGAGGGGTGTGGTGTATATCTGAGTGTTACAGTGATGTGTGTGTGATATATCAGAGTGTTACAGTGAGGGGTTAGGGATATATCAGAGTGTTAAAGTGAGGAGTGTGGGATATATCAGAGTGTTACAGTGAGGGGTGTGGGATATATCAGAGTGTTACAGTGAGGGGTGTGGGATATATCAGAGTGTTACAGTGAGGGGTGTGGGATATATCAAAGTGTTACAGTGAGGGGTGTGGGATATATCAGAGTGTTTCAATCGGGGGTGTGGGATATATCAGAGTGTTACAGTGAGGGGTGTGGGATATATCAGATTGTTACAGTGACGGGTGTGGGATATATCAGAGTGTGACAGTGAGGGGTGTGGGATATATCAGAGTGTTACAGCGAGGGGTGTGGTTTATATAAGAGTGTTGCAGCGAGGGGTGTGCAATATATATGTGTGTTATAGTGAGGGGTGTGGGGTAATACAGAGTGTTACAGTGAGGTGTGTGGGGTATATCAGAGTGTTACAGTGAGAGGTGTGGGATATATCAGAGTGTTACAGTGAGGGGTGTGGGATATATCAGAGTGTTACTTTGATGGGTGTGGGAAATATCAGAGTGTTTCTGTTGGGGATGTGGGATATATCAGATTGTTACAGTGAGGGGTGTGGGACATATCTGTGTTACATTGAGGGGTGTGTGATATATCAGAGTGTTACATTGAGGGGTGTGGGAGATATCAGATTGTTACAGTGAGGGGTGTGGGATATATCAGATTGTTACAGTGAGGGGTGTGTGATATATCAGAGTGTTACAGTGAGGGGTGTGGGATGTATCAGAGTGTTACAGTGAGGGGTGTGGGATATATCAGAGTGTTACAGTGAGGGGTGTGGGAGATATCAGATTGTTACAGTGAGGGGTGTGGGATATATCAGATTGTTACAGTGAGGGGTGTGGGATATATCAGAGTGTTTCACTCGGGGGTGTGGGATATATCAGAGTGTTACACTGAGGGGTGTGAGATATATCAGAGTGTTTCAGTGAGGTGTGTGGGATATATCACAGTGTTACAGAGATGGGTGTGGGATATATCAGCATTTTGCATTGAGGGGTGTGGGATATACCGGAGTGTTAAATTGAGGGATGTGGGATATATCAGAGTGATACTGAGATGGTTTTGGGATATATCAGAGTGTTACAGTGAGGGGTGTGGGATATATCAGAGTGTTACAGTGAGGGGTGTGGGATATATCAGAGTGTTACAGTGTGGGATGTGGGATATATCAGTGTGTTACAGTGATGGGTGTGGGATATATCAGAGTGTTACAGTGAGGGGTGTGGGATATATCAAAGTGTTACAGTGAGGGGTGTGGGATATATCAGAGTGTTTCAATCGGGGGTGTGGGATATATCAGAGTGTTACAGTGAGGGGTGTGGGATATATCAGATTGTTACAGTGACGGGTGTGGGATATATCAGAGTGTGACAGTGAGGGGTGTGGGATATATCAGAGTGTTACAGCGAGGGGTGTGGTTTATATAAGAGTGTTGCAGCGAGGGGTGTGCAATATATCAGTGTGTTATAGTGAGGGGTGTGGGGTAATACAGAGTGTTACAGTGAGGTGTGTGGGGTATATCAGAGTGTTACAGTGAGAGGTGTGGGATATATCAGAGTGTTACAGTGAGGGGTGTGGGATATATCAGAGTGTTACTTTGATGGGTGTGGGAAATATCAGAGTGTTTCTGTTGGGGATGTGGGATATATCAGATTGTTACAGTGAGGGGTGTGGGACATATCTGTGTTACATTGAGGGTTGTGTGATATATCAGAGTGTTACAGTGAGGGGTGTGGGAGATATCAGATTGTTACAGTGAGGGGTGTGGGATATATCAGATTGTTACAGTGAGGTGTGTGTGATATATCAGAGTGTTACAGTGAGGGGTGTGGGATATATCAGAGTGTTACAGTGAGGGGTGTGGGATATATCAGAGTGTTACAGTGAGGGGTGTGGGAGATATCAGATTGTTACAGTGAGGGGTGTGGGATATATCAGATTGTTACAGTGAGGGGTGTGGGATATATCAGAGTGTTTCACTCGGGGGTGTGGGATATATCAGAGTGTTAAAGTGAGGGGTGTGGGATATATCAGATTGTTACAGTGACAGTTGTGGGATATATCAGAGTGTTACAGTGAGGTGTGTGGGGTATATCAGAGTGTTATAGTGAGAGGTGTGGGATATATCAGAGTGTTACAGTGAGGGGTGTGGGATATATCAGAGTGTTACAGTGAGGAGAGTGGGATATATCAGAGTGTATCAGTCGGGGGTGTTTGGTATATGACAGTGTAACCGTGCTGGGAGTGTTATGAAGTTACAGACCAGATTATAGGGTGTCTCAGGACTGGATTGTACCTTCTGGCTGAATGAGGGGCTTGGTGCTGGAGCCATTTCCAGTTCTGGATCCTCCGCCGATTGTGAAAATCTGTGTTTCAAAAGAAAAAATTGTAACTGGGATCTTGTGATAGAAATTCCCAGCCCTGCCGATTTCCTCGTTGTGCGTCTCTCCCAGATATCTGTTACCCTGTATATAATATAACCCCCTGTACCCCTCGAAGTGACTCTCTCCCAGCTATCTGTTACCCTGTATATAATATAACCCCTGTACCCCTCGATGTGACTCTCTCCCAGCTATCTGTTACCCTGTATATAATATAACCCCCTGTACCCCTCGAAGTGACTCTCTCCCAGCTATCTGTTACCCTGTATATAATATAATCCCCTGTACCCCTCGATGTGACTCTCTCCCATCTATCTGTTACCCTGTATATAATATAACCCCCTGTACCCCTCGATGTGACTCTCTCCCAGCTATCTGTTACCCTGTGTATAATATAATCCCCTGTACCCCTCGATGTGCGTCTCTCCCAGCTATCTGTTTCCCTGTATATAATATAACCCCCTGTACCCCTTGATGTGACTCTCTCCCAGCTATCTGTTACCCTGTATATAATATATCCCCCTGTACCCCTCGATGTGACTCTCTCCCAGCTATCTGTTACACTGTATATAATATAACCCCCTGTACCCCTCGATGTGGCTCTCTCCCAGCTATCTGTTACCCTGTATATAATATAACCCCCTGTACCCTTCGATGTGACTCTCTCCCAGTAATCTGTTACCCTGTGTATAATATAACCCCCTGTACCCCTCGATGTGACTCTCTCCCAGCTATCTATTACCCTGTATATAATATAAACCCCTGTACCCCTCGATGTGCGTCTCTCCCAGCAATCTGTTAACCTGTATATGTAACCCCCTGTACCCCTCGATGTGACTCTCTCCCAGATATCTGTTACCCTGTATGTAATATATCCCCCTGTACCCCTCGATGTGACTCTCTCCCAGCTGTCTGTTACCCTGTATATAATATAACCCCCTGTACCCCTCGATGTGACTCTCTCCCAGCTATCTGTTACCCTGTATATAATATAACCCCCTGTACCCCTCGATGTGACTGTCCCAGCAATATGTTACCCTGTGTATAATGTAACCCCCTGTACCCCTCGATGTGACTCTCTCCCAGCTATCTGTTACCCTGTATATAATATAACCCCCTGTACGCCTCCATGTGACTCTCTCCCAGCTATCTGTTAACCTGGATATAATATAACCCCCTGTAAACCTCGATGTGACTCACTCCCAGCTATCTGTTACCCTGTATATAATATAACCCCCTGTACCCCTCGATGTGACTCTCTCCCAGCTATCTGTTACCCTGTATATAATATACCCCCCTGTACACCTCGATGTGACTCTCTCCCAGCTATCTGTTACCCTGTATATAATATAACCCCCTGTACTCCTCGATGTGACTCTCTCCCAGCTATCTGTTACCCTGTATATAATATAACCCCCGTACCCCTCGATGTGACTGTCTCCCAGCTATCTGTTACTCTCTATATGATATAACCCCTGTACCCCTCGATGTGACTCTCTCCCAGCTATCTGTAACCCTGTATATAATATAACCCCCTGTACCCCTCGATGTGACTCTCTCCCAGCTATCTGTTACCCTGTATATTATATAACCCCTTGTACCCCTCGATGTGACTCTCTCCCAGCTATCTGTTACCCTGTATATAATATAACCCTCTGTACCCCTCGATGTGACTCTCTCCCAGCTATCTGTTACCTGTATATAATATAACCCCCTGTACCCTCGATGTGACTCTCTCCCAGCTATCTGTTACCCTCTATAAAATATAACCCCCTGTATCCCTCGATGTGACTCTCTCCCAGATATCTGTTACCCTGTATATAATAAAACCTCCTGTACCCCTCGATGTGACTCTCTCCCAGCTATCTGTTACCCTGTATATAATATACTTTTCTGTACCCTTGATGTGAGGCGCTCTCAGCTACCTGTTACCCTGTATATAATGTAACCCCCTGTAGCCCTCGATGTGACTCTCTCCTAGCTATTTGTTTCCCTGTGTATAATATAACCCCCTGTATCCCTCGATGTGACTCTCTCCCAGCTAACTGTTACCCTGTATATAATAAAACCCCCTGAACCCCTCGATGTGACTATCTCCCAGCTATCTGTTACCCTGTATATAATATAACCCCCTGTAACTCTCAATGTGACTCTATCCCAACTATCTGTTACCCTGTATATAATATAACCCCCTAAACCCCTCGATGTGACTCTCTCCTACTATCTGTTACCCTGCATATAATATAACCCCCTGTACGCCTCCATGTGACTCTCTCCCAGCTATCTGTCACCCTGTGTATAATATAACTCCCTGTACCCCTCGATGTGACTCTCTCCCAGAAATCTGTTACCCTGTATATAATATACCTCACCTGTACCCCTCGATGTGACTCTCTCCCAGCTATCTGTTACCCTGTATGTAATATAATCCCCTGTACCCCTCGATGTGACTCTCTCCCAGCTATCTGTTACTCTGTATATAATATCCCCCCTGTACCCCTCGATGTGACTCTCTCCCAGCTATCTGTTACCCTGTGTATAATATAACTCCCTGTACCCCTCGATGTGACTCTCTGCCATCTATCTGTTACCCTGTATATAATATAACCCCCTGTACCCCTCGATGTGACTCTCTCCCAGCTATCTGTTACCCTGTATATAATATAACCCCCTGTACCCCTCGATGTGACTCTCTCCCAGCTATCTGTTACCTTGTATATAATATAACCCCCTGTAC
The DNA here is from genome assembly GCA_026770705.1 of Isurus oxyrinchus. Classification (NCBI taxonomy): domain Eukaryota; kingdom Metazoa; phylum Chordata; class Chondrichthyes; order Lamniformes; family Lamnidae; genus Isurus; species Isurus oxyrinchus. The sequence continues at coordinate 111,860 of JANJGN010001701.1, forward strand.
CCCTCGGTGTGATCTCTCCCAGCTATCTGCTACCCTGTATATAATATTACCCCCTGTACCCCTCGATTTGTCTCTCTCCCAGCTATCTGTTACCATGTATATAATATACCCCCTGTACCCCTCGATGTGACTCTCTCCCAGCTATCTGTTACCCAATATATAAAATAACCCGCTGTACTCCTCGATGTGACTCTCTCCCAGTTATCTGTTACCCTGTATATAATATAACGCCCTGTACCCCTCGATGTGACTCTCTCCCAGTTATCTGTTACCCTGTATATAATAAAACCCCCTTAACCCCTCGATGTGACTATCTCCCAGCTATCTTTTACCCTGTATATAATATACTTCTCCGTAACCCTTGATGTGATGCGCTCCCAGCTACCTGTTACCCTGTATATAATTTAATCCCCTGTACCCCTCGATGTGACTCTCTCCCAGCTATCTGTTTCCCTGTATATAATATAAGCCCCTGTACACCTCGATGTGACTCTCTCCCAGCTATCTGTTACCCTGTATATAATGGAACCCCCTGTACCCCTCGATGTGACTCTCTCCAGCTATCTGTTACCCTGTATATAATATAACCCCCTGTACGCCTCCATGTGACTCTCTCCCAGCTATCTGTTACCCTGTGTATAATATAACTCACTGTACCCCTCGATGTGACTCTCTCCCATCTATCTGTTACACTGTATATAATATAACCCCCTGTACCCCTCGATGTGACTCTCTCCAATCTATATGTTACCCTGTATATAATATAACCCCCTGTACCCCTCGATGTGACTCTCTCCCAGCTATCTGTTACCCTGTATATAATATAACCCCCTGTACCCCTCGATGTGACTCTCTCCCAGCTATCTGTTTCCCTGTATATAATATAACCCCCTGTACCCCTCGATGTGACTCTCTCCCAGCTATCTGTTACCTTGTATATAATATAACCCCCTGTACCCCTCGGTGTGATCTCTCCCAGCTATCTGTTACCCTGTATATAATATAACCCCCTGTACCCCTCGATTTATCTCTCTCCCAGCTATCTGTTCCCATGTATATAATATACCCCCTGTACCCCTCGATGTGACTCTCTCCCAAGCTATCTGTTACCCTGTATATAATATAACCCCCTGTACCACTCGATGTGACTCTCTCCCAGCTATCTGTTACCCTTTATATAATATAACCCCCTGTACCCCTCGATGTGACTCTCTCCCAGTTATCTGTTACCCTGTATATAATAAAACCCCCTTAACCCCTCGATGTGACTATCTCCCAGCTACCTTTTACCCTGTATATAATATACTTCTCTGTACCCCTTGATGTGACTCTCTCCCAGCTATCTGTTACAATGTATATAATATAACCCCCTGTACCCCTCGATGCGACTCTCTCCCAGCTATGTTACCCTGTATATAATATAACCCCCTGTACCCCTCGATGTGACTCTCTCCCAGCTATCTGATACCCTGTATATAATATAACCCCTGTACCCCTCGATGTGACTCTCTCCCAGCTATCTGTTTCCCTGTATATAATATAACCCCCTGTACCCCTCGATGTGACTCTCTCCCAGCTATCTGTTACCCTGTATATAATATAAACCCCTGTACCCCTCGATGTGACTTTCTCCCAGCTATCTGTTGCCCTGTATATAATATAACCCCCTGTACCCCTCGATGTGACTCTCTCCCAGCTATCTGTTACCCTGTATATAATATAATCCCCTGTACCCCTCGAAGTGACTCTCTCCCAGCAATCTGTTACCCTGTATATAATATAACCCCCTGTGCCCCTCGATGTGACTCTCTCCCAGCTATCTGTTACCCTGTATATAATATAATCCCCTGTACCCCTCAATGTGACTCTCTCCCAGCAATCTGTTACCCTGTATATAATATAACCCCCTGTGCCCCTCGATGTGACTCTCTCCCAGCTATCTGTTACCCTGTATATAATATAACCCCTGTACCCCTCAATGTGACTCTCTCCCAGCTATCTGTTTCCCTGTATATAATATAACCCCCTGTACCCCTCGATGTGACTCTCTCCCAGCTATCTGTTACCCTGTATATAATATAATCCCCTGTACCCCTCGAAGTGACTCTCTCCCAGCAATCTGTTACCCTGTATGTAATATATCCCCCTGTACCCCTCGATGTGACTCTCTCCCAGCTGTCTGTTACCCTGTATATAATATAACCCCCTGTACCCCTCGATGTGACTCTCTCCCAGCTATCTGTTACCCTGTATATAATATAACCCCCTGTACCCCTCGATGTGACTGTCCCAGCAATATGTTACCCTGTGTATAATGTAACCCCCTGTACCCCTCGATGTGACTCTCTCCCAGCTATCTGTTACCCTGTATATAATATAACCCCCTGTACGCCTCCATGTGACTCTCTCCCAGCTATCTGTTAACCTGGATATAATATAACCCCCTGTAAACCTCGATGTGACTCACTCCCAGCTATCTGTTACCTTGTATATAATATAACCCCCTGTACCCCTCGATGTGACTCTCTCCCAGCTATCTGTTACCCTGTATATAATATACCCCCCTGTACACCTCGATGTGACTCTCTCCCAGCTATCTGTTACCCTGTATATAATATAACCCCCTGTACTCCTCGATGTGACTCTCTCCCAGCTATCTGTTACCCTGTATATAATATAGCCCCCGTACCCCTCGATGTGACTGTCTCCCAGCTATCTGTTACTCTCTATATGATATAACCCCTGTACCCCTCGATGTGACTCTCTCCCAGCTATCTGTAACCCTGTATATAATATAACCCCCTGTACCCCTCGATGTGACTCTCTCCCAGCTATCTGTTACCCTGTATATTATATAACCCCTTGTACCCCTCGATGTGACTCTCTCCCAGCTATCTGTTACCCTGTATATAATATAACCCTCTGTACCCCTCGATGTGACTCTCTCCCAGCTATCTGTTACCTGTATATAATATAACCCCCTGTACCCTCGATGTGACTCTCTCCCAGCTATCTGTTACCCTCTATAAAATATAACCCCCTGTATCCCTCGATGTGACTCTCTCCCAGATATCTGTTACCCTGTATATAATAAAACCCCCTGTACCCCTCGATGTGACTCTCTCCCAGCTATCTGTTACCCTGTATATAATATAACCACCTGTACCCCTCGATGTGTCTCTCTCCCAGCTATCTGTTACCCTGTATATAATATACTTTTCTGTACCCTTGATGTGAGGCGCTCTCAGCTACCTGTTACCCTGTATATAATGTAACCCCCTGTAGCCCTCGATGTGACTCTCTCCTAGCTATTTGTTTCCCTGTGTATAATATAACCCCCTGTATCCCTCGATGTGACTCTCTCCCAGCTAACTGTTACCCTGTATATAATAAAACCCCCTGAACCCCTCGATGTGACTATCTCCCAGCTATCTGTTACCCTGTAT